>BCKH01000020.1:0-22915 GCA_001600555.1 Albophoma yamanashiensis | reverse complement strand
CCCGACTCAGGCGCTGCTCAGGTTAAAGCGGCGACGGCTCAGGAACATGACTGAGGAAGGAAATTCTGGATGTCGAGATTCGTGTTGTATATTGGGCTGTTATTGTACACCGCGGAACAATTTCAGGGGCTGGCGCGTTGCGCCACTTTCGGCCGTTTCTCTTCTTCTCTTCGTGTTATGTCTTTCGGACTGACTGCCTAGAACCAAAACCACTCTCCACTCCACGCTTTTTCAGTCTGGTCCCTTTGCGGTCTTTCAACTTCCCTCCTTCACATCCCGACGACAGTGATTGCTCAAAGATGGCGCCACAAATCGCTCAGTCCCAGCACGCCAAGGACTACGATTGAGGCCAACAAGGATCATGATGTTATTGCGATTGCCGTTGGCTGTCGGTCGACAGAGAGCTATTACAGGGCCGATAGAGTCCCTCTGTAACTAGCTCCTCGGCAGGAAGCGCAAAGTGCCTAGTGGTGACCACTCTGACAATGACAGCATCGCAGACTCAGATATACTCGCTCAGATCAAGGCGTCCGATGAGCCGGATTACACAACATTGACCTGCAGTTCGCGCGGCAACGACTATCAGGGGCTATCCCTTGCCAGTCTACCCGAGGCTCTGCAGTGTGTCAGAGGATACCGGACGTCCGCAATTGCCAAAGACGACACGCCGTATTTTGAGCTTCAGTGTCTAATGCAGGACGGCCAATGGTATTGGATCGCCGAGTCCAACGTCCAGAGGTCTGTCCCGTCCGCCGTCGGCACATTCTGGGGTTGCGGGCCGGAGAATTGGATAGCCCCAGAGGCCGGAGGAAGAGAAACAGGACGAGAGGTCTGGAAGCGACCGCTGGCAACGGACGGTGATGGTGTTCCCGACACACCTTTGATCGTGGGTCGCAAGAGTTCTCGGACCGGTCAAACCACGTTTCTCATGCAAAAAGTCGGATGTCCTGCAACGCAGCCGACATGGCACGATGAGGACATGGTTAAAGAAAAGTGGACTCTCGAGTTTGAGAAATACCGGGTGAACCACGCTGACTACCGCGACTTAATGGACGGAGAAGAGCCTCAGCTTGTTGAGATCGTCGGCCATCGCCTGAACGGCGAGAAAGCCCCCCTAAAACGAATCCAGCTCTCGTGCCAGTGGACAGATGAAACCGAGACTTGGGAAGCCGAAGACGAGGTGCAGAGGAATACAACGCCGCTGTTCTAACGTATTGGCAAAGCGATTCAAAGACTCGTCGCTCCTGCAAAGTACCGGACCGGCGCCTACGAATCGTGGGGCACGAGAAATGCCGGACTAAGCTACTCTTGAAGGTGCAGATGGTGGGTAGATCTTCTTGTGATGGGTGTGCGGTATGTGGGAAACTGCCGTGCGAGGAGAGTTCTACCTGCACGCCGAACGTTCCACTAGAGCCGGCCGGGAAACTGTTGTTGAAGTGGCCAGAATCGACGAAGTACTTGGAGAGTCAGTCTCTGTCTTGCTACAACACACAGCTCGGGGTGAAACGGCGCTCAAAAAGACTGCAATGTGTAAGAGATTAACTTTCCTATGTTGCTTGTCCCAAAAATTAGCATGACATGACTGCACTGTGTGACGAAACAAGGCACGACGAGTCAACTTGTACGGAGTACTGGTACAAGTCTAGGGTTATTCTATTTACTATCTTTGTAACGGTTTGGGTTCCCAAGGGATAAACCGGAGGTTTATTTTGGCAGAAAGGTCAGGGTGTCTTGTTACGGTTGGTGATAGATCCGGTGGATCGTAACCAAGTGGTCAATATGATCGTGGCTCCATGAAGATATTGATCCGTGTTGCAAGCTGGCTAGGTATCTATGCTATGGGGCGGAAATTGGGGGTTCAGGAGTGTTACGTAGTCACGATAGCTTGGATGACCGACATGAATGAATGAATTCGTAAACAATAAAAGAGACAACGAATAACAGGCAGCGAACGTCCGCCGGTCATGCCCTGCTCTCTCACCGCAGTTTCCAACGCCGAACTGCGGGTCTCGGGACGGGCCGCAAATGAACCTACAACACTAAATAAGCCCCCCAAGCCGTGCACGTGCCTGCTTCTGCACCCGGGCGCACCCGGGCAGGCTACTGTGCGAGCCACAAGTTGTGAGCCCTCAGAGCCATTCCAAAGATGAGAAACCTGACATCGCCCTCTACCTGATCCCGACCGACTAGCTCTAGCTGCGCCCTCAGCCACATCATCGCATCATCCGTGTCTGGATACAGTACAAAAGGGCCCTGCGGGATTCTAGCACAGAACCGTGGCACCGAAGGGCCTCCTGACGGGGAACTGAGAGTCATCTGTCTCATGTCCGAGCTATCTCCAGAGAAACAAGCAAGAACCCTGTGCGCAGAAACACAATCGGTGCGTTGCTCTGTACTGGATGGATCGAGAAGAAAACTTTCTATCCAAAATGTGCGAACCACCAGCTTTTATCGTCGATGTGGACTCGTGGGTGGCTGTTCTCAACAGGACAAACCCCGGGATGTTCTGCTTGAACGTTCAAGCGTATGCATGCTGCATGTATCCACCCTCATCTCTCCGTTCATATTGGGTGTTAAAACCAGTCTACTCCTCTCTTTTCCATTGACTCTATTACTGCCACTCGTTGCTCTCGTTTCTGAGTGTTGGGCCAAGGGCCGTGGGCCCCCTTATATCAGATTTGAGCAATATTTTTCTATAGCAGAATATATTACAACATATCAGCTTTTTCTGATTCGCCCGTAGCATGTCCTATCGCCTTCTCAAGCAGATGGTTAAGATAATAACGGTCTATGGCATTGATGTTAGCGCCGTTGTTAATGAGAATCAAAACAATAGCCTCGTGCCCGCCCTCGGCGGCAAATGAGATTGGCGATCGACCATGCACATTTCTAGCATTTACGTTGGCGCCTTTAGCGATGAGTAGCACAACAATAGCCTCGTGCCCGTACTTGGCCGCAAATGAGAGTGGCGTCCGACCATTCACATTCTTAGCATTGACATTGGCGCCGTTGTCGACTAGTAGCGTAACGACAGCCTCGTATCCATACTCAGCGGCATACGAGAGTGGCGTCCGCCTATCCTTAGTTCTAACATCGACCCTGGCACCCTTGTCGATGAGTACCTTAACGATAGCCTCGTGCCCGTCCGAAACAGCACAAAAGAGTGGCGTCCGCCTATCCGTAGTTCTAACATCGAGCCTGGCACCCTTGTTGATGACTAGCTTAACGATCTCCTCGTTCCGGCGCTTGACGGCCCACCCGAGCGGCGTCATATAAAATCCGTCATAATTATTTGTATCAGCGCCCCTGTCGATGAGTATCTTGACGATAGCCTCTTGTCCGCACCCGGCGGCCCATGAGAGCGGTGTTCTGCCATGACTGTCAATTTCGTCGACATCAATTCTCTCCTGGTCTAGCGGCTGTAAGATAGCCTGTAGCGGCCCAATGAGCCCATATCGAGACACAATGTGTATCATTTTTGTTCCTTCCAGAGGATGGGGATCTGGGTTCGGAATTTCAGCGAAGACCCGCAACCATAGCTGTAAAAGGTTCACTGATGGCCGGTTGAAATGTTCGAGAATGTCCACCTGGGAGATCCTCTTTAGTTCGCTTTTTTTTGCGTGTACCGCCCACGACGTCGCAGCATAATGCAACAATGGAAAGGCAGACCACAAGACTTTTGGGTCGCTAAACATCCTCGCTTCGATGTCGAGTGTATTCAATTGCATGTAACGTATGCAGATCCTAGAAAGCCGGTACTGCACTAGTCCTTCCAAAGGATTTGAAGGAGTCTGGTCTTCTGCCGAATGTGCAATGCGAGCCAAAGTTAATTGGCCCTCCGAAAGAAAAAAGTCGTGGACGGATTGGTGGATAAATTGGACAACGTTGGTATCCTGCGTAACCTCAACAAGGCCACAGCTGATATCTATCAGTCGCCATTTCATCATCTCGTCGCCGGATGGGTAGTCTCCCGCCTTCTGGCATTCCTGTAGTGATCTGTGTTGGCAGTCCGCCTCAACTAGCATAGCCCATCTCATTTCGATCAACGACAACGGTCGCGTGGCAAAGCAGACCCATTGGATGAGCCTCCAAGACTCTGGGTCCATGTCTTGGATAAGCTCCTCATATAATTTATCGAGCCCTTCGGGGACCAGAGTGATTTGGTTTTTGATTTTCTCTGGCCCTGCACCTTTTTTGACAACGCCTAAAATTCGATCCACCACGTGTCGCGCCCATAAGAAAATGCCCTTGGCACGACCAGTGATTGTTTTTGAAATGTCGTCCAAATCCTCGGATGATAGTTGACTTCTGGCCTTAGATAGGTTGCTTTGCACGTACGTCTTTATGTCCCTGTTGTTTTCTCGCCCTACGTCTATTTCAAGCGCGGTATCCAGAGCCAAAATCGGGTATTTGCGGCATGCAAAGCAGATCCGAAACTGCTTAAATTCGGTCGACGAGAAACTCTCGAGCAAGGACTCCAAGTATTCGGCTAGCTTCGCTGCTTCTTCCTTCCCGCATTCGTCAAGTGCATCGACGAATAACCAAAGGGGTCGAGTCTTTAATACAATTGAAACAGAAGACTTGAAGAAGTCGCGTAGCTGCCGGAGATGCCACTGCCACTGTTCATCTTGGTAATGCTTCTGGAAATACTCTACCACGTCTGACAATGCATCAGATATATCTTTCAGCTGGTACAGGAGCGACCGAAAAAGACCCGACGGCGTTCTTTGGAGTTCAGTCCCACGGCCGTGGAAGAAGAAGGACAGAACTAGGGGCTCCTCATCGGCGTTGACCTTTGGCATAGAGTAGCTCAGAGCGTGTCGTAGCAATGTCGATTTCCCGGAGCCGGGATCGCCTTTGATCCAGAGCAGGCCACCGTCACGAATCCACGCCTGATACTCGGAGTGTAAGGAGAGCCATTCGCATGTTTCCTTCGCGGCTTCATGAATTTCCCAAAATCGATTATTCATTTTTGGAAAAAACAACGATTTGCAGCAGTCTTCTAGCGGACTTCGAGACCCTGGCTGTCCAGTGTCTGTACGATATGGTTAGCTGCGGATATTTAGGTGATGAAATGTCCATCCTTACAAAAATTCGCATTCGCCCCCTGTTGGAAAATAGGTCCAAAAAGGTTGTTGCCGCCGCCTCTACTTCGGTTTACAACCCCCCCGGAAGCGTTGACCTGGTCCCCACTACCATGGTGAACCGCCTGCGTTTGAAAGGCAACTGCCTGAGGCCGAAATACGCTCTCTGTGATATTCATTCTCGACGGCTCGCTCGTAACTGGAGCTGGCCGACGAGAAAAAGAATGCTCGGGGCTGGGACCAGAACGTTTCATTTTAAACGACGAAATTCCCCTCTGATTACGGCTGAAGGACAACGCAGAGTTGGATAATCAAAAATGCCTGAGTTCGTCTTGTCGGCAAGGGGCAGATTGAGGGCTCGGCGCAATATTCTCCGCAGTTGGCGGTCAGAAAGATCAAGTCCTCGGTGTCTATCGCTGTCAGTGATTCGCCATACACTGGCGCGATGAAGATGTCGTCCTGAGGACATCCAAAAGCTTGCAATGCGTGAAGTATCCGCTCGCTGGAAGTGGAGAAACTTTTGGCAGAGCGGCAATTCACGCCCTTCTTAATGCAATTCCAATTGAGAAAGTGACGCGCCGAGGCGCGCGGAGTAGCGGTTGGGCGCGGACTTCAGCCAGCCACCAAATGCAACGCTTTGACACTGAATGCACGAATCATTGTCTTCTTCATTCCATGTTCCCGCGCGCTGACGAAATCTGAGGACATGGATGTAGAGTTGTAGGCGGCACGGCGAGCCAATCGGTCAACATGAAGGTGCGCCTCGGGGGCGCGAATCTGTCACAACCACTGCCATATTTAGCCAGTTATGCCAGTCAGCTTCAACCGCCCCCACAAAATTTGATACAACCCGGCAGCCTTGCGCCTCTGAACATGCCCCTCGTTTTGAGCAAAGCTCCCTTTGACAGTAGGCCAGGAACCTCTGCTAGTTTATATTCTGAGTGCTTTACTCTTACTTTTTTCCAGCTCCATCGTGTCTCTTAAAAAGCACGGCATACGGAAGCCTTTAATATCTGAAGTTCATGAGTTAAAGACACCAGATCGAATCTCCAGCTTGCATTTCCTTGTCCATTCACGATGACAGCTACCGGCAAAGAACTCGTTTTGAGGACAATGGACAGTCTTGGGGCCGCCGACAATCATTACAAAGTGGTCGAAGCAGACAAACGTTTCGGGAAAGCCTTTCATGAATCTGGCCGACAACTTTGCCTCACCAAGACGGTTCTTGAATCTGCCCAATCTCAACTGGGCGGAGTAATGGAAACTGAAGACCTCGAACGCACCATAGATTTAGTGTCATCTACAGCTGAAACAACTGAGGCAATATTCAAGGCTGTCGCCCAAGCGCCGGAGACTTCGAGAATTGAGCAGTATGGAGCAGTTGTGAGGCAAGTGGGTAAGGGGAAGGCGGTGGAGGTGTTACTGGCAGAAATGATGATTGCCGTATGTGACGTCGCGAAGGCTGTTGCAATCCAGGACCAAGTCAAGGAGTTGCGTGACGCAATCGAAAAGTTGTCCAGGTTGTCTGAGACGGAGCCGTCGGTCCACGAGGAGGGCTTGCGAGACAGTTTCAAGCACTATGGATCGGGTAACCAATTCAACGCTCCTCGGGGTACCCAGAACATTAACACGGGCAGCGGCACTCAGCTCTCAGAGGCCAAGTTCTCTGGGCCTGTGACATTCAATGCCCGTTAGACATCAAATCCGCTAGCAAAGTAGATCGCTTATAACGAGAAGATGCAAGCTACTTACCACATGAGACTAAACACAAATCGACAACGTGTACTCCGTATTCTCTCACAGCTAGGTCAAGATAACTTGAAGTATTAGAATATATAATTGTGAATGTGGCATAATAGGTCGCCGGCAGTCATTCGTACCGGACACCTTGACATAACGGCATGAGTGTAAGGCACGGCTTTCAACATTCCAATCACAATCTAACATTGGCAAGTTCTATCAAAATACAGTAAGACGCTCTTGTTAATCATTTGAGCCAAATTTAACCGGCGCAGAGAAATTAGGTGCTGAGAGTTGAGTGCCGCCGCCCGTATTAATATTCTGCGTACCCCGAGGAGCGTTGAATTGATCCCCGGTACCAGAGTGGCTGAAACTCTCATTGGTTGACTTTTTGAGTCGTGATTCTTGAGCTTCTGACTCCTCGAACTGTGCTTCTTGAGTCTCCCGTCGTGGTTGACTCACAGCTGAGTCCCTGATTTCTGATTGCCATCTCGTCAACTCGTCAAGCACCTTCACAAATCCATTGTCATTGGCGGATCCGAACTTGACCATGTTACTATGATTGGCGTTTATGCTCCTCGGGTTGAAGGAACCATAAGTGGCCGACTCCTTGGAGACGATTTTTGTGAACGCAAAGTTGGGCAGTTGTTCGAAGAAGCATCTGATGTTAATAGCAGGGCCTGTTGTCTCCCGCTCCTTAATCATGTATGAGAAGTCATTTTGAAGATCTTTCAGAGTCGAGTTGCTAGTCCTCAAAACGTCTATCAGAGTCTCGTTGGTGGACTTTATAACCCCAAGAGCAGTGGCCGGAATGATGGCCCAGTCGGCTATCCAAGATCCCTGATGCGGAGTGCCCATGAAGACAATTCCCTTGGTATATTCAAATATACCCTTCAGATGGTTCTCAGGATTGTTTCGCGAAAGCAGCATAGCTTGCTTACAGACGAGGCCGCCGAGGCTGTGGGCAACAAAGATTAAGGGTCGAGAGTCTGCATTGGAACTGGCTCTGTTACCCGTCAAGTCGGCCAAGAGATTTTGGGCATGGTCCCGCAGCTTATTTTCCGATGTAACCGGCCATTTCACCACATAGGCATCGTAGCCGTACGTTAGTATGCGGGCCTTATCAAGTTTGGGAGGCAGGAGCGTCTTTGGCCAGGGCTCGGGCTGCCCGTAGGCGGTCCAAGTGTTGTCCCGATTCCCCGTTAACCCGTGAACGAAGCATATGTCAACCTCCGCATCGGCGCAGTCGTGCAGGACCTCCACTCCATCTGGGAAGGGTATCACAACGCGCCTTCGCCCAAAAAGTGTGGACAGTTTCGTTCCCATGGCTTGCCTATTTCCGCTGCAAGGGGGCCAGGTCAAGGTGAATCTCAAAAGACGTAGGAGGATGGATGAGTAGATATGAGTGAATTCGTCTCATTGATGAAGTGGAGAGCTAAGAAGACAAAGGCGGGAGAAGGCCAGGTGGGTGTTGCCGGCTGAAATAAGCGGAAACTATCAACCTGGGATGCTGGGCCGGCGGTTCACCAAGTGCCTCGCTTCCTGCAGAAGGAGCCGCCGCCCCATCTCCACTGTTTCAGCCTTGTGAATCTGCTTCACGAAAAAAGCACACCTCAGCCAATCATTGTCGACAGGCTTCGATAAGGCGAGTTAAACGGCGCATATTTATGCGCAAGCAAGCAGGCTGCGGCTGGGCTCGGGCGAGTTGCTATTATTGGGTGCTTTGACGCAGCAGATGAGAAGGGGGAAGGAGATAACGGAAGCTCGTACCCGACATTGCTCCAACTCACCGACTCAAATGCTTGCCATCATTGGGGGCGATGGCACCCTCGCCATGAAGGACGCGCTCGGTCGGTAGAGGCGGAGCGATTCGTCGTCACTGGCTGGTGGATGGCGCAAAGGGCGGGTCGGGCCGTGCTCCGCCCCCGCTCCATCTGATACACCAATTTCTAACTGTAGCAGCCGTTTCTGGTTTACTCTGCGATGTCGATGATTTGTGCATTTACCGCCTACGACCCGACCCGCCTTTGCTGTTGGCACCTCGGCTACGTGTAGTTTTTCTTTCTTAGTTTCTTTTTTTTTCTTTTCTCTTTGTTTTGTCATTCTCGCGGATGGCAAATGCCCCTGAAAATCATTTGTACTTTGCAAAAGGCCCCTGTCCTTGATTTCAATTCGTAATCCGTACCTAGTATGCGCCGGGGCGCCTGCCGTACCCCGGACTGCGAACGTACGAAACCCTCTCGCGACCAGTCAGCACAGCCCTGCCAGCCTTGAGCGTCAGCCCCGGCACCTTCACACCACCCTCGTCGAGAGCCCAGACGGCGAGACCGATCCAATTGTCACCGCGGTAGTTCAGGATGCCCTCGGGAACAGGGAACTCGGTCTGCGGGCCGATGTTGCTGGCGTACTTGCCGTACTGGAAGCCGTTGACGTAGAGCGTGGCCCGGAAGTCCGCACTGCCCTTGCCGAAGACGAAGGAGAGCGGCATGTCGTACTTGTCGCTGTAGTCGAGGGGCAGCTTGGCCGTGTAGAATGTGATGCCGGCGTGTTCGGTGCCCGAGAACGGGCTGCCACAGGTGAACTTTTGCGTCGGCGGGAAGGGCAAGTGGTAGCCTTGCCGCTCGAAGAAGTGGCCGCCTTCGTTGAGCGGCCCGCGGAACTTGTCGGCGTAGCTCTCCCCGCCGAGGTTGCCGGTGATCTTCCACAGTGAGATGGGCGTCGCTACGTCGTGGCCGCTGGCGTCGACCAGCGCATAGTCTATGATGCCGCGCGGAGTCTTCATGTCATCGAAGCCCGAGTTGAAATTCTCGTTGAGGCCGGTGCTGTCGACGACAACCGTGAGGATGTACTTTGCTCCGCTTTGGAGGGACCCGGGCAGATTGTACCAGCCGATGTTGTCGTTTTTGGCGTTGCGGTTATTAAAGGACCCAACAAACGTGCTGTTGAGCCACACCGAGCTCGCATAGGCGCTGCCGCCCTTTGTCCAGCGGCGCAGCTGCGTCTCCGCGCCGCCCGCGGTGAAGTGGCCCCTGAAGACGAGCGCGCCCGTGTTGAAGCCGTAGTCGGCGCCGTACAGCGACACGGGCGTCCTGAGTGGCGCGGCGGAATTTGGCGTTGTCTGTTGGTCGGCGACGGGCCAGTCCTTGTCGTCGTAGTTGGGCTGCACCTCGGGTAGCGAGTCCAACTTGTACCATTGGAGACTGGATAAATCCGGGACGTTGAAGTCGGGGATCTCGATGTCGGGCGTGGCGATGAGGTTCCCGAGTTTGGAGACCGTGTGTGGCACCGTCTTGCCGTTGTCCTTGACCTGAGTGACGTACCTAGGCGCGCCGATGACCTCGAGGGACGTGGTGGTGTTGAAGTCGGCCTGGAGGTGGAGTGAGGAGCCGTCGATGGATGCGGAGCGGATGAGGTAACCGCCGTTGACGATGACTGCTTCCGGGTTCATGGGGGAGCTCCCGTAGGCGCTGCCGTCCTTGGGCAGCACTGGAACCCAGTAGTTGTAAGCCGAGTTGCGGTCTGTTGGACTTCGTCAACATGGGTAAGAAACATGACAGTTGCGAGACAGTGACTCACCAAGCATGTAGATGACGAGGTCACCGAACTGGACCACCTGTCTCTCCGGTGATGTCTGCCATCGAATGACTCCTGTCGTGTTATTTTCCATCTTCATCGTGGAGATGCTCTGTCCCTCAACGCGAGAGACGCTGCCACTGCCTTGCACAGCAAATTCATGACTCTCGTTAGGTCCGCCGTATATGATCAGCACGGTACGATCGGCAAACTTCTTCCACGTGAAGATCTCCGCCGTCGAGTAGAGCAGCGAGAAGTTGCCAACGGGGTAGTCGACAACGTGGACCTTGGAGTCGCGGCCGTTGAGGGTCAAGGAGCCGCCTGTCTGAGGAACCGTGATTTTGCCAGCCGACGTGGCGATCTTGAGCCTGTAGGACGTCGACGCAGTGCTCGTGTAGTCGTTGTGGAGCGCAACATAGAAGTTGCCCGTGCCGTTGCCGATGAGCGGCGTGACGGCGATGTCCCAATTGTCGCTATAGTCGCCGGTACTCAGGGTTCCAGGAGTGGCAAGAAGATACCCCGGCGACACCTTGAAGAACTCGCCTTCGAGCTTGAGTTCTGAGTACTTTTCTCGGTCAATCACCCGATCCTCTTTGATACTCTGCATATCGTTAGCTCTTAATTCCCCCTCTCTTTCGAAGGTGTGCTTACCGCTCCATAGTCATATGATGTGTAACCACCTGGATGCCCGAGATTGCCCCAGTTTGTACCGCCATAGATCTGCTCAGCTTCAGTTGTATGCTCTCATCGCTGCACTGCGACTGAGGTCTCACCATGTAGAGGTTCAATAACGCCACGCCCGAGGCGATGTTGTTCTTGTTAAAGACACGCGTAAACTCCTGGTTGACTAGGGTCGAGCACTTGTCGAAACCAGGCCCACCCCATGGATCAAAGGAGCCACCTTGAAACTGCGACCAAAGTCAGATGAAGGGGAAAGCGACTCAAAACATTTCTGTAGCTAACCTCAACGATAGAATATGGGGTTTTGGGACTCTGGGACGTATGTCGCTGGTGAAAGTCGGTAGGTAGCTTTCCCCATGGCCAATTATATGGATTTCCCTATTAATGCGTCAGAGCAATCGCGATTTGGCCGAATTGACTGTACCCGGTACTTACGCAGTCAAAGCCGAGGGGATAGCTGTCATGTCCCTGTGCAAGGCCACCGTCAACCACTGGATCTTCTTGTGGATCAGGTCAGACCTACATAAACGTCCATTTGGCCGTCGCCACTGCCTGGTGCGTAGTAGCCATAAGGCCCAACGTCATTGTTTATCATGGGCACCACGATGCCCGCGCGCCGAGCTTGATCGATCACGTATTACATGTACTGGCCGTTGGGGAACGGAATCTGAAAGCCGTAGCTGTACTCATTCTCCGGCTGCATCAGGATGACCGCCCCGCCCTTTGTGATCTGATGCTTTGCGATAGTGGCGCATACATGGGCCATGTAGCTACCAGACGTCAGCGGTGCATATGCAGGCATGTCGGAAATTAGAATCTGACTGACTTGTCCGTTTTGTTTGGAAATTCGCCCTCATTGGTTCTCAAGACGCCCTTTATCCTCTGCATCCAGCCCGGGAACCCACCGCCGGACACCTCGGCGTTGATGTACGGACCCGGCCGGGCGAGGAGGTAGATTCCAGCCTTCTTGGCCGCCTCGAGGAACGGCTCCAAGTCGAAGGCGCCGTCAGCTCGGTATTTTCCGGGCTCGCCCTCGAGCAGAGCCCAATCGACGTAGAAGGAGGCCATGTTGAAGCCCATGGCCTTGATCTTCTGGAACAGGTCCAGATAGAGGGACGGTACCGGGAGACGGAACGGGTGGATTTCGCCCGAGAACATCATGGCGCGCTCGCCACGGATGAACAAAGAATGCTCATCCCAGGTCACGAGATCTTGGAGAAGCTCACGCTTCTCCGGCTCATGGATGATGTTGAACGGCCGGCCACCATAACCCGTGAGGCTGAGTGCATTGCATAGTGGCAGCGCAAAGGCCGCTGCATGTAAAGCTACAGACAGCTTCATCTTAGCCGCTCAAGGCAAATGTCTGTCGACTTGTTCGAGACCTCTAATCTGACCTTATCGTGAGAGGAGAGGAGACTGCTTTATATACCCGCATCACCTACACTTGTACTGGTTGAGTCCACACAATGTCCTTGTGACCCCCCTGGAGCATACATGACATTGGGACCTGGTGGAGATATTGGTCTCGGGTCCCCTGCAGGCTGCTTGATGAGACCTCGCGTACTAGCGGCAGTCCAGATGATGGATACATGGCGCAAGGCACTGGCCACGGGAGAGCACATCATTCCGTCATGGAGCATAGCTAATCGGGACAGCCGCATATGAAGTAGCATCGTCAGAAGTATCCTTCGTAATTATTTAGAGCCTAGCCGTACAACCTCAGAAGTTCGTACCTGGTTCAAGGTGCTGATCAGCGCCCTTTCGAGATAGCTGTCTAAGATGGGCAGATTTTCATTGGTTCCCTCGAGCAAATAAAGAATATGAGGCAAGTACGAACTTTCTGAGGCTATAACGTACAATATGAAAGTCATGTCGGAGCCGTTGGTGCGTGCTGCGGTAGAGGGGCCCCAGGCCCAAATGGGGTGAGTCGTGACCGCTTCTGGCCCTTTCTAATTGGAGGCGCTCCTCAGACGGCTCCGATCTGCCCGTCCATCGCGAAGCTGCAGACAGTCTGATTAGCAGGCGGGTGGGACAAAGTACAAAGTACAAACACGGCCGCCCGGTCCACGTTGCATCTAGGGCATCATGCGGTTTGGTCTGGCGTCGCGCCTCACCGTCAGTTGATTCTACGCGCGTCAATCGGACTGTCTACCGTGCTGTGCAGAATCGAGACAACCGAGCTGCCTATTCGAGCTGCCACGACGGCTCGTCTTGGCCAGATTCGTGCAGGATCTGGTCTATGAGCCCCACCGGTAGGCTGGCATGCTTCCATATCTTGCCATCCTTCATCACGAAACTAATTTTGCGGAGTGCATGCTTGTCCGCCCGCGGGTCTGTGTCCAGAGCAATGATGTCTGCTCTGTTGCCCTTGGCCAGCCAGCCGAATCGGTATCCGCACGAATCCCGGCCGCAGGCTTCCCACCCGCCAAGCATGCAGGCCTCAAGGACGTGTTCGACAGGTATGCCGGCAGCAATCATGAGCTCCATTTCCCGGGCGTTCTCTCCGTGAGAGAACACGCCGGTATCGCCCCCAACTGCTAAGCGAACTCCCATGTCGAAGGCTTTCTTCACATGACGCTGGGCCGCTTCAAGCTCTTCCTTGCGGATGGCTTCGACGGCAGCCAAAGTCGGCACAAAGACGCAGTCTTGTCTTCTGAGTTCCTTGAGAAGGGGCTCCCCTCCTTCTGTGCCATGCTCAATGCTGGTGACGCCAGCCTTGGCTGCCATGATGGCTCCTTTAGCTGTACCTGCGTGGCAGGCCACGGGTAAGCCAGCAAGGCTTGCTTCCTCAACAATGGCGTTCATCTCTTCCTGCGTGAACATGACTACTTGCGGGTTTGCTTCTTGAGGTGGAAATGGCATGCCTCCAATGTATGGATGCGTTTGCACTGGCGGAAAGCGCATGATCTTCCTCCTGTAGTCAGCATAAAATTTGATGACGTCCGCGCCATCTGCGACTCTCCGGCGAACTGCTCGTCGAACGCCAAATGCGCCGTCGCAGGCATCAGATATCTGCGGGCCAGCCACTCCATTCGCCGAGTTCTCCGATCGCATCTCATACGATCCAGTGCTAGTAAGAGCATGGGTGGCGACGAAAAGACGCGGACCGGGGATGAGCCCGCGGTTGATGGCGTCTCTCACGTTTGCGTCAAACGACCCCATCCCCTCCGAGCCTAGATCACGGTAGGTAGTAAAGCCGGAGAGGAGGGCGCGGCGCGCGTGGTTGGTTGCTCGAATGGTGCGCTCGACGATGCTCTCATCCCGCATCTGTTCCTGCGCGGGCCGTTCTCTGGGCGATGCGTCACTGTCGGAGGTTGCCTGACACTAAGTGCCACCACTTACTCGTAGGAATGCAGGAAGATGTGAGTGTGGGCATCTACGAAGCCTGGCATGACAATTTTGGAGCGCAAGTCAATGTCCTCGCTTTTGATTTCCTTGCTGGAGTCACGCTTGCACACGTCGCTGACCGTGCCGGTCTCGACGTCGACAATGATTGACACATTCTCTCGAAAGGCCTTGGCTCTGGGGTCGAAAACGACGCCGGTGTGGATGGTGATGCTTTTGTGCATTGCTGCTGTTGATAGTCGGCTCTGGTTTGTGACCGGTTGACGATCGGCTGACGCCCAAGTACCTTAGGTGAGTAGCAGTTGGGTTCACCAGCTTCCTATTTGGTCACACCAGCCACCCCAAGCCTGTCAGTATCATTGCGGTCTCATCTTCTGTCGTGCTAAGAGACGGGGTCCATGAGAACCATTTTGATACAACCCTAATGTTCGCTTAGCGCTGAGACGTCATGGCATCGGTATTTGGTGTTTCTGGCGTTCCTGAATGTCAATGAAACTTCGTTGAAGGCCTCCGTACCGTTGTCGAGAAGTATCTTAGAAGGCTGAAGAAATGGTTCTCTTTGAAATTATTAGCGAAGTACTCGGGGAGAAGGAATATAATATTGTCTTACCCTACTTGAAGGAGATAGGCTCGTTCTTCTGCTGATATGAAGTTTTCGATGTGCATCATGAATGGCTCATACATGAGGATGCGAGCTGTATAGCTTGGTTTTATGCAATTCAAGGTATTATCAGAGTCGGATCGAATCCATTGATAGGGAACCCATAGCCTGCCCAACCCAGAATAGGCTTGGAGGAGTATGCCGCTTGAGAGAGTTACAAGACACCATTTTAACAGTGGTCTGATGTGCGGGGAGCATTTTTGAAGGTACCCCCCCCTTGCTGAACTTGGTTGTCCGTTTCCAGTCGCTTTGTCCCCGTAGCACCGGGAGGGTGCGGGAATACTGCCTTATACAGAACATCACATTGCGTGAGGATCCTGCGTCCAAAAAGGTTTAGTGAAGGCAAACATTATAGCACTGTTGGTGCCGAAATTGTGTGCCGTTGGGGGCAATCTTATTATGCCGTCATCCGCACTAAGGGATCAACTCGTATATCATGAAGGGGGGGGAAGGGGGGGTGTATATAGCAGTCACAAGAAGAGGACTAACGCAGCGCTAATGTCGAAAGGGGATAATTCCGAAAGGGAATAATAACGGACAGGGTTTTTCTAGGGATAGTTACGTCAATGCGCACATGGGAAAAGATCCCCGTTGCCTTGAATTAAACGAGCATACTGTGCTAWTATAATATGCAGTTTGTGGCGTCGCAACTTGGWCGCTTCATTTTATTTCGTGCAGTCACCACAAGCACGCAGTTCAGTAACCGAGACAAACACCGCGGCTTTGTCGGCCAATATGCATTACATAAACGACGATACTGCTGCCCTCGGTCAGAAGGCCGCGGAGGAATATTCTTTGTTGACAGACGCGCCATCTTCACCGTCGGATGCTGGAGACGGCTCAGGTGTCAAGGACAGCTTTGGGGTTCAGAATTCTCGCTGGAAACGGATTCTGCCTTGGGTTATTATCGCAGTATTGTGCTTGACAAGCGCAACGCTCGGATCTGTGATCTTTAGATACCGCGCTCAACTCGGCAGCTATCAGAGTGGATTTGTTACTGAATTGGGTACGTATAAGTCTACGAGCCCACCTCGATGTGTTCTTGCTAATCTGTCTTCTTTAGACGCCGCCAAGCACTTGATTATGCTTGAGAAAAGGACGATGAAATCCGACGACTCATTATACGTGGGAGATCCAAGTCCACAGATTGACCTAGCGTGGCATACCCTCATGACCGGTTTGTATTATAACCCTAGCATGTCTTTAAGAGGTCTGGTAACAATGGATAGGCCTGAACTTTAACTTGAATCGCGAGGAAGTTGGTCAATTTGCCGATGATACCTTCCAGTGGCCTGAAGATGGAACATACTTCGTGGGGTGAGGATCTTCATCCTAAGCCGTTGATTGTTAGCTAACCACRTGGCTTCATAACAGACTACAARTATTCCATGGTTTGCATTGTTTGGTAAGTTCAGGGGGGGTGCCATGGTAGATYMTAATGAGGCATGATCTCACAAATGACATACTAGAACCGCTTGCGACAGAGTATGGATCTGTGGTACTACGCTACACCAGACAAGCCGAGTGAAATGTACTCCAGGGGCCATATGCAACATTGCTTAAACTATCTGCGCAATTACTTGCAGTGTCATGCCGACCTGACACCAATGGCATGGTACGAACGTGACATAGAGCAGGAAGCGAACGCGTCAAGTTCAGGTCTGGACGGGACGGCGCTGCGCGGTCTTTCGCTCAGCATGAACACGACACACACCTGKCGTAAGTGGCAGCCCATCCACGACTGGGCGTACGAAAGGCAGATAAACTACTCAAAGAGTAAAGATCTTGTCGAGGGAGGGGGKTTATATAGAATTATTGACTAGAAGGTACCTTGGACGTACGAGAAGGGAAGAACTCAAATAGAAGAAATTATCTTATGCGAAGATGGCGCCAGCGCATTGGACAGTTGCTGGATAAATTGGACAGTTGCTGGATAAATTGGACAGTTGCTGGATAAATTGGACAGTGCTCTTCGCATGGCGGAGGAATAGTCTCGTGCGCTAAAGGAAGCCAAGAGAAGATATCCTCGCAGCTTTCCCTCCAACTGGTCCGACTATAGCCGAATGTCGCAATGTATCTTGTTCGGAGCGATCTTAACATGCGGCATTTAAGGCATCATCACGCTGCCGACTCCTGCCCAACACCATTTGCCGCTTGTCCTCTTGGCCGCATCTATGGACGTACCGCCGTTCGCTTGGGGACCGACACTCCTGGGCTGCGAAGGGCGTGGTCACATTTGGACTTGGAAGCCGGTATCAAGCATGTAAAATTGCATGCGGTATGCCTGGCAACTGCTTGGGACCTTGGTCTAGCAATTAATGGCCATAGCAACGGTGTTGGCAGCCCCCTCCTGTTGGTTTCGTGGGCAGCACTTGAGGCGGCACGTGCGTCCACTGCATGTGGTCGACCGACCCTTATTGAGCTTCGAAGATTTGGCTTGTGGCCTTGCGGCCAGGAGTTTTTCTCGACAACCTGTGCCGGGGGTGAGGCAACTCTCCTCATTATGGTGCCGGAGGTGTGGTCGTCCATTACTGCAGGAGACTGCGCAACAAGAGCAACCCGAAGTGGTTTGGGAAGATGTTGCCGCGCCGTCTGTTGCTATTGCGCCAGTGGCGCTATAGGACGTCGACGATGGTGGCCACGGGCGGCAAGCCACACCATTTGCTGGGATTGTAGAAATTGCTGCCACAATTCGGGGCCACCTGTGTCAAAAAGCGAGCTAGCAAGCACAATGGACCCAGTGGGCGAGCGAGAAAGCGCGCCAAAGGGTGGGAAGGAGCCTAGCCACGCTCCCGTCCTTGGATTTCAGTGACGAACCGCGCAGTTCAGGACATCATGTAGAAGAAGTGGTACATACTATATGGCGTGGCTCATGCTCGCCCTGGCACGACGTTTATCTTGTACACAACTGTTTATCGGATACTGCCTCATACAAAAGCCAAATCTCGGCCATTCATGAACATTGATCCCGCACCATTTCGAACAGCGGCCAGGGCGATACAGAGTTGAACAAAAAGTACCGTACATAGCAATGGCTCGGTGCTCGCAAGTGGTTTGCTGGACGACCGTGACCAAAAGACGACTGCGACCAGGGAAGCAATGCTTTTTGATAGAAATTGGCTCGGCCCCGTGTCCCATTACATTCGAGCCCACACTCACCCGTGGACGCACTTTAATTGCGGGTTGAGATCTGCGAGGGTGTCACTTTGTCAACATGCCGTCGCTGTGAACGTCGCACACTAACTATGTGGGTCAGGAAATGCGCATCTGTTCCGACATCGTCGAAGGGAACAAATGGACGACGCAGTATAGGATCGCTAGGGACCCACATAGTATGAAAATGGATAGGAATAACTCTTGGAAGTGCTTATGCCTTGAAAACCATCTTATCTGATTGGACTAACCAGGCCTTTTACGGCTACTAATTGCCGTGCTGTCATTCGGACTCGTGGCTATAGCGATTGCAGTCTCTGGGAGGCAGTAAATGGACAGAGGTCCTGAGGGTGACTATAGTAAACAATCAGGCAGTAGATCGTCACGGCCTTCCCGAATCCAATGGCCACTACTTCTCTTGGTAAGCGACAGCGTACCCATAGGTCCCGCATTCTCTCCACCAAGTCAGGATGCTGATAAAATCTCGCGTCTATGATCGCATAGTCCGTAGGAGATAGCCGGCGTTTTTACAGCGTCCTAGTTCCGTCTAGAACCGCCCTATCCGAAAGGACTCACAAAGCCTTCACAATAGAAGCCACACGGTGGCTCTTGACCTCTATCTAAGGCCATCCAGGCAGGTGCAGAACCTTCCATGTTGTATGTAGATTGCCGTGGCGTTGCTGTACCTTTTGTTGCCCCAGCATAAAGCTTTTCCGGTATGAAACTCGATTGATACCGTTGTTTTTTGTCTTTCAATACATCAATTCTGTCGTATATGCATCTGGCCCGCCTTCTGGTCAGCGGTTGGATACATCTCTATGCATGCTTTGCGCAGCTGGGGAATTCCTTCGTTGAACACCGAGGAGGAGGCTATCACAGCCTTGACGACTATGGCTGCGCCACTTATTGAAGCCACCATTTCATGCCCTCAGTCGGAGAAACTAGCTAATAGATGTTCGAGCTCTTTAACCCGGTCGTTGTCATCACTAAAGATCCTTCGAACACCGGTGAGAGCTACTGTGCACGACTCCTTCGCTCGTGTCTGCTGTCCTATGTTGGCATAGAGAAGTCCCAGGTTCATGATAGCATTCAAGAAAGGGACATAGGTCGAGATGCCGTCCTTGCCCATTACTTTCTCGTAGCCTTGTAGCGCCCGGTTGTACATAGCCTCGGCCTCCTTGAACCGCCCTTGGGCCTGGTAGAGATTGTTGACGGCGTTGAGCGTCGAAGTGTGCTCCGGTCCCCACGCCTTCTCGTACCCTTGTAGCGAAACCCACTTGAGAGTTCAGCCTCTCCCCAAAGCGGCATGCCTGTTCATCTCACAGCTTCATATCGTCAACTCTATATCTCTGCCTGCCCAAGAGCAGCCAATTACATTACAAGCCGTGCTTGTAGTATGAGCGACAAGCTGCGCGCAGCCACGGGCCCAGCGCTAGGGCCTGGTGCCTGAGTAGGCTGCTTTGAGCTGCCTTGCTGACACCCGGGCTCTCTTCGCGACCTGGATCCACGGCGAAGGCAGCAGCAGACTACTTATCCGCCATAAGATAGCATCCCACGGTATCACCCTCTTTAAGCATTCACCGAAGCATCGGAGTAAGACAGGTATTGATCAAAGAGAAAGGAAGGATATGACCCACTCATGAGAGACGCGTCGACTAGCGTCAATTGAGATGCTGGGCTTTCTCATCATACTCGCTAAGCTTTGTAGCCAAACAATAATCCGGCGAAGTTTGTGATCTTGTGAAACCCCGAAGCTGAGGCCGCATGATCAGTCTTCGCGGGGAGTCGTAAAAGGAGGTCCGTCAAGGCAGTTGATTAGGCTATATTTAATCCTCTCCATCTTTAAAATATGTAGACCATTCTGTCTCGTTCGACCAGGCGTCAGTGTGTCACTGCGGCAGCTTGTTTGTGCTCTCAGCCGCCATGCCAGCTCACCCACAATGTAGCCAGACGTTTGCTTTCGTGCTACGTGAGCTGTAGGTTCTATTCAAAGGCCAGCGCTCCACTGTGTGGGCCCAGTTGTCATACGGAGCTGTATTCAGCATCGCTGCACAGGGACCTCCTGCCCGCCGAGGGCCGAACCTTCCACGGGCAGAACGGCACCAAAAATATCATTCGAAAGAAAACCCGAGCTAAACGACGTCAAGCTACGCAGCGGAAGCTCTCTTGCGGGCGCATTTGGAGCAAGTCAGATGCCTGTGCCGACGAACGCCATCGTGCGCCGAAGCCACATGAAATTGGGCCACCCAACAGTGGCCATCATCCAGGGCGTTGCTAAACGTCGTGAGCAAGCTCTCGGACAAACACCCGCCTCGCGAATACAGAGCTCTGGGATGGGCACACGTCGATGCGACTTGAACGCCAGCTCCAAATGTATATCTACTGTGCCAGCCCAAGCGCGGCTGGACGATTGATGCGATGAGGACGAGCTCATCCCGCCGTATGCTTAGTCCTCAGATGCTGGGATATACGCCTTCAAACTCACCGCCGTAGGGTCCAAGCTGTGGACGATACTGGTGGCGTTATCCAGGTCTCCCAGCGGAGCACAGCATTCTCTGGCGCGGCGCAGAGCTACCTCGTGCATCGCGTCGAGAGGTTGTAATGGAACCGACGCCTGCGACTTCAGTCTCGGCTGTTTGCTACCTTTTCACCGCTCTGGCAGCCGTGCATTTACTCATCCACTTCCGGCTTGCCCGCTCCAGCCACATAATAGCAATCGCATACGATACAAACGGCAGGCCTGTGACGTGTGCCAGCACAGGGTTCGTTGCACGACAGCCAGAAACGCGGCAAGTCAGGTCCAAATTTGTGTGCGAGTAACACCCATCGGGCAGCCACGAATGGTCTGGAAGAGAACCCCCTCCCAACATCTCCCTTCGCTCTTGTCCCTTTGCGCACATGACTGACGGGAAACCTCAACCCGGAACTAAATGATCGTTAGTGGAAACATTGCTCATCTCTTCTCGAATGAGTGCCGTTTCATCTTGTCTGAGGAGCTGCTGTTCCTTTTGCCAGATCCCTTCCTCGAATAGCCTTTAAGGTCCATCAACTGAACGAACAAACAGAATCTCGCCCTCAACGGTCTGCCTATCCCAGTCTCCGTCTAGACCATTCACATCCTCTAGTCCGACCTCGACGATGTCGTCCTCGCCGTCCTCCTCGTCTCTCGCCCTCTCCATCGATGACCACTGACGCACCTGCGATAGCCGAGACTTCTCGATCCGCTTGCTCGACAGCCACTCGTGGCGGAGTTTTCGATATTCGATCGCGCAAACTTGTTCACCAGGAGCTACAAAACGCGTGTGTGCTCCATCCAGCCCCTGTTTTTGAAAGCCCACGGTGGGATCGATGATATTCCCGAGAGGCGCGACGACTCCGGCGGCAGTCAGAGACAAGCCGACGGGAATCTCGGCATGACCGCTAACACTCTGCTCAGCCGTCGATCCGTGGTTTATGCTAGCGTCCTTGACAGTGTGATACCCGACAATCAAGTAGATGTCGTGACCTCGGTCGATCGTTCGCTCGATCCAGGTGCGAGTGGCCGGTAACTCTGTTGCTTTGTCGAACCAGGCCTCGGAGTTATCTAGAGTAAACGTCCTGAATTGCTCCGTTGTCACACGCACTTTCAATTTGATGGCCTTCGAGAGACGGGCAGATAAGAGAGACGTAAGAGTCGAACGGAAGCTGGAACTGAAGACCGCTTGATGCTCGCCAGTGTAGGCGGAGTGGATCGAGGTTAAAGTATCCGGTGGCGTATCCGAAGGGGGATCATGATAATGCTGATGGGGATGCTCAATGTTGGTGATGAAGCGCCCCAGCTTGACGGAGTTCTGGGGCAAGAGTAGCTGCGATGGGACGATGTTGACCCTCATTGCGGAGCTGTTCAACTTCGCCTACCCCCTGTAGTCGAGGGGGATTTCGATATACTAAGTACGGGTCATAGGTGAGGCCTCCGGTGGCTGTTCTTGGTGAAGGTAAAGTGCATGCGACGTCAGCATACATTGATTGAGCAACTTTTCCACTGGAAGGTTGCCTCACGGCCGGTTTCGGTGTACGTGCGTCACCCGGCGCTTAGCTGCAGGAGCCCGCTAGAGATTTTATTCGTCGTCCCGCAACTCAGCCACTGCGGGCTGGCGCCTTCCGGCCAGCAGTTCTGTCACAGTCATGGCAGCCGATCAAAGATAAAGTTTGGCGCGTGCCCTGGAAGGACAGTCGCTGAGTCTGCACCAATAGCCATCAGGGTGGAAGTACACCAACTTGCGCAGCAGTCACAGGTGAATGACGATGTAATTCGGGAATATCTTTGCGCCCTTGCCATTGATTCGTATGGCAAATTCACGCAGTGTGGAGACGAAAGGCATATTAACAAGGCAGTATCGCTCGCAAGGGAAAGCATTGATCCAACGAATAGTGGCGACTTTCGTTTAACACATCGATTGAACAATCTTGGAGTCTTCCTGTTGTGTCGGTATGACCGAATAGGCCAAATGGCCGACTTGGAGGAAGCCATCGTAATGGCTAGACAGGCGGTTGACGCAACGCCAGCAGACCGTCCTGACCGCGCAGGCCGGCTCAGCAACCTTGGAATTAAACTTCAGAGACGGTATGCGCGGACAGGCCAGATAGCCGACTTGGAAGAATCCATCGCAGTGGCTAGACAGGCGGTTGACGCAACGCC
>BCKH01000019.1:75876-97290 GCA_001600555.1 Albophoma yamanashiensis | reverse complement strand
CCAGATCATGCAGGAGACACATGGTGGATGGGGGGGATTGGCCTAGAGAGCGGAAGAGTGTTGTGAGGAGGGGGCGTGTGAAGCCGGCACCACCAAGACCCTTCTAGGCCAATGGGGGCACTATGCGTCCCGTCCCTCAGTGCGCGACGACGCAGGCGGCAACGTGAGCCTTGAAACGGGCGACTCCCCTACCGCCCGCCCAATGTAGACAAAGCAAATGTCTCCATACACACCGTGAGCAGCTTGCAGGACGGGTCGGCCGCATGCGCCTTCAAACCATGTCCCTGCTGATGAACTGTCTAATCTGTATTGGTAAGCTTCGCGGGCCGCGGATCTGGCCACCTGCAGGCAGTCAGACCCTCGCGACACGGTCATCGCGAGCTGCGTCACCAGCAAAGGTAGCCACCTGTTTTACGAGTACGGGCAGCCTTGCGTTTCGGAGGCACTCAGGAATCAACACTCTCTCGGATTTCCTATGCTAGGTATATACGTATGGCGAGCCGCTATATATCCGCCCGCGCCTGCGGCTGCCCTGCTGCGTATACCAGTCGRGGCCCGCGCCGGTCCAATTGCTATCTTCTACTTTCGTGTCCCGAGCAGTCAGATATGGATAGGCTCACCGAAGGCTTGGTTCACCAGCTGGGAAAGCCTGCCCACCAAAGGACTGTCCCCGGCCGTGCAAGCTATGCCGTCGGCGCGGCCGAAATTCAGCCCGACATCAACTMCTTCTAAGACTACATCCGCGCGGATAGCCCGACACACTCCAACCAGACCGACGATGCAGACAACGAGGCCTTCAAGAATGWCACGATGGAAAATGCACGGTGAGCTATCTACTCTCTGCGTCCTGTCCTTCAAGATGCGACATGGCAGTGATCACGGCGCCGCCACAGGAACTCTGCTGAAAATACATATGCGGAAGTCTCCAGGCCGTTAGCCAGCGGCTGGTCGCGGAGATCTTCTCTTCCCCAGCAGTTGTTCCAGTCCCAATGTTATACTCCTRTCGTTCGACACCCGCCTTATCACCTGGAAAAACACTTTCAGGCTGCAATTCCGCAACAAGACTTTTTTCCACAAGATCGTTCTCCAAATGAGGCAGCTGAAAGTGCCYGTTCTCAATACCATTCTGACATGTATCGCCGGCAACGACCGACGGTAAGTTGAAGATCAACGCGTTGCCCCCAGCCCATCTACTGACGCAGGCCTTTCTGCCGTGGAGCAAAATAACGAAGCATTGCGAGCGCACTGCGGCGTTGCAGCAAACAAGTAYTTCGTTGCTGCCATCACAGAAGAGGGTCTTATGAACTTTTTCAGCCCTGGCCAGAAATTGCACGAGAACACCATCYACCAATTTYTTGACACGATCAAATTCCAGCAGGTTATGCGCAACCTTCATTCGGGTTGGTCCAATCCTACACCCGTAGCTGTTTCTGACGTGTTAGGCGCAGGCCCCGCCTTCGACGAGTTGGGTGGCCCAGCGCGACAAAGCCGCAAGAGACCGCGAGCCCATCACCCAATCAAGGACGACGACGACAACGATGACGACAACGACGACGTTCCAATGACGGTATCTTCACGAAGGGGGATCAAGGTTGGCGACTCGGGGGCAGTGTGGGGCTTCTACGAGCAACGATTCAAGAATTGTCAGCAGACGGCTTGCAAGCGAATTGCGAAGGCGTGGGTCAAAGCGGTTGCTCCGAAGAAGCAGTCAACCCATCCGTACACGGGAGGCGATGWGAAGGCACTAGACTGATGGCCGAAACCGTGGGTTCCGACACAAGCCGAGAAGGTTCGACACAAGGAGCCGGATCATCTGTATAAACGGGGTGAGACGATGGCTGCTGAGACTACCAAGCCAAGCCTACTGCTAATATATTGACGGCAGAACGCGTGCATCTTCTTGCCCATACCCGAGATTGGTTGTGGAACCTAATGCCAAGCAACACGCCGATATTCAGAACTTAGCTTTGAATGTCAAGAAGCTTGTGCAGACTATTAATGAAGCACTTTCGGCGCTCTTCATGGATAAAGAGATGAACGCGAAGAAAACACCATATTTGAACCAGATTTTCAAGATGGCTCGCCAGGAGGAGAGACAAAAGAATGGGGAGATAGGTGTGGAGAAGCATGGAACAAGAAGTGGGGAGAAGGGTTCTGGGTACTGACTTGATTTCCAGATGACTCGATAGAAGTTCACGTGATGGCAGAAGAGAAGGTTCCGAAGAGCTACCATGGACCTTTCATCAAGGAGGAGGGGAAACACGATGTTAACGGTSGGTGGCTGCTGAGACCCATTGTATAATTGACACGCCAACGSCGTCTCCGGCCAACGGACACGGCCTTCACCTTGGTAGCTCAGGACCACCCATGGGGACCCTGCCTGTCAGAGGCAGGCTATTCCATCCACCGACGAAACAGACAAACCTTTGCTCGMAGCAGCACACTTTTGTTGAGAGCACAAGYATGGCCGCCAACGAACTATATACAGTCAGCCCTGRAGACRGTCATGCCGTTGCCCTAGACATGGCTGCCACTCCTCTTGAGTGTTGCCTTCCCTTCTCAATGTAATGGAGGACTTCAAAGGAACCCCGAGGATCCGGCTCGAGACCACTGCGTTCACTTTGGAGTGACGGGTCATACCATTCAGTATCCTGTGCTTCCGGGACTAGTTGCTGCTGGCATACGTGTGGTGACTCGATCTCTGAGAGAGGAGGGTAGCTCGGGAGTGGCCTTGGTCAAGCCGTCAGATATTGCAATTACACTACTCTTCGCAGCTGTGGAGTCGTGTTGTACGATGTTTCTAGCGTCTCCTCCTTGGCAATTGGCGCAGGAGTTCGAAAAGGCGGGCGGATCTTTGGCGGKGRAAAACATTTCCGAATTTATAGAGAAAGATTCAGATCGTCGTGAAGCGGCAACTTTAGCTCCACCTACGGTCCACACCTGTTTCTCGATCAGCCAGGAACAGCTGTTTGACAACGCTGGTATCKCTTGATATTCTCGCAGCATAGAAGCCGGCAATGTTGAGACTTGGCTCAAGCGTAGTATGCCCCTGTCTGAACGCGGCCGAGGCCAGCTTTTACATTCGCCAAGTCCGGCTTATACTGGAAGGTCTGGTGATGTTCAGTTTCACGGTAGCCATAGAGCAGCTTCTGCTTTGGCTTACATCGGCGGCACAACGCCCCGAGATAACACCTTGCTCATGCGATTTTAAAGCCTGTTTTGTGACTCATTTCCCAAATGATTAATTCCGACACCCGTTCAAACAGCCTTTCCTGGCTCATGCAGAGTCAGTGTGGATCCTTGGCCTGTAGCTGTGGAGGTGCTTCTATCTGGACGTGGTCGCAATGTAGTCGGTCGATAACAGTATGTATCGTTTTTGACAAGAACTCTCAACAATATGGTGCCCGCTTTGCTTCGAAACGCTTCAGGTTGCCTTTCAAGGGCAAGAAGTCGCTCAATATCCTCCCGCGCTTCAACGCCCATRTGTCCAGCTCTGTAGACTAAGTTACTTTGCCAACTTTTAGCCAGACGATATTAGCAAGGTGTACCTTCTCTATAACTGCCACATCTAGATACGCTTTACATACACAGCGAACGCAGATAGTACTGTAAGAATAAAGTCCCTCAGCCTTCAGCGCAGGACGTGAGTTTATGATGACTTTGGACAAGATTATGGATATGGCGGCTTGTTGGGGTACAGTACAAGAGTGTGCTGTGTAGTGTAATCTGCTACCGAACAGCCCTAGAGATTGGGCAAGTTTGAGACTAGATCAGGTTTTAATTCACTTCACGCGTTTATGAAGCCCCAAGTAGCCAAATTGTGGATTATACAGTAAAAATGCCGTGATGTGCCTATGTCAAATGTCTGAGGCTGAACTGGCCGGTTATCAGAAGTCGACTTCCTGCAAACAGCCACTTTGCCCAATGTTGTATTTAGAATGGGYGTTTCCGTCGTCGACGGCGCTTCCGGATTGAATGGCCACCGAGAAAGCGCCATTGTTGATGAGCTGAAACGAAGCCCATGAAAAGTCCAATGCATTCCCATGCACTGAAGAAAGGGCATAGGCTGATGAATGTATACAATACATAATACAGCACCAATAATTTACGTAACAATATATGCATCTGTTGGGATGAGCTACGGTCTGCAAAATTTGTCTTTAATCTTCCTGATTCCGCAATTTTGGGTTTAGCACCTATGGGCTAAAACGTCACGCCCGAAGGTGCAATCACCGTTTAGGTCTCATAGAGAGGTCTGGTTGCTCAGACATCGTTGAGGCTCGGGCTATTGGAGGCGTCACCATGGTATTGAAGAACATGAGTTCAATCCTGGCTCTGATTGCCTGCGTTTGTGCAGAGCTCGGCCCTGGACACCCGCGAATCCATCGTCGTGGTTATATAAAGCGTCAATTCTCAAACTGGACTATCGCGACAGCCGAGTCATCCACAGCAAACAATGCTCTTGTCCATGAGCCCGAACCGTCGACGGCGATCCTACTCAGTGCCTCCATCACAGTCGAGTTGGGTGCCAGACCTGAGAGTTCGCCAGACACAAACGGCAGGAAACAATCAACGCTGACGACTGTAATAGCTCAGAGCACGGAGATTACCACTTCCGGCCGTCCACTAACCACYGAGATGGAGCGTACTACACTCAGTGAAGCGTTTTCTCCGACATCTAAGTCGAACCGGATCAACCCAACTCTGACGCTGGGAGACGACTTGTCTCCTGGGGTAACAGGACCTTCTATTCGCTCAGGTCCCCTCGCCTTTTCTGCCGTCAGTCCACCTCCTAGCTCAAGCTCGGACAGGGTCACCGGCTCAAAGAAAGGGAATCTAGCTGCTGGACCTACTGGAATTTACATAAGTTCTCCAGAGCCTCCTATTCATTCGACCGCGGTTCCCCAATTTTTACCGGTCCCCATTGATACTCTGGTTAGCAGTCTGTTGCACGGCTCTAGCACGATAGACTGGACTACTCTGGCAGCAGATTCGTCTACAAGAGATACCTCCACAAGGACAGCACATATGATAGAATGGTCCGTTAATTTGCCGTCTCATCTGACGTCCCTATACGAAACTATCCCGTTGGCAACATACTTGCCGTCTACTCCGGTCTCGCAAATGACATCTCCCGACTTACATACCCTCATGAACTTAATGTCGCCGAGCTTTCGGGTTCCCAGCTCGTCAGATCAGAGCTCTTACGAATCAGCAGCGAGCTACACGACTTTGCAGAGCCATCGCATAATATTTCACGCTTTCCCCGCTAAAAACAAGCTGGTTCACGAAATAGCTGCTGTAAACAGCGACGGGCTTCGTGAGACTGCTCTGTCAGCCTGGGCAGTAACCAGTGCCGTGCCCAAGGATACCTCCATCCTTAAGAAAGCTACAGTTATGAGCGACTCAGAAATAGGCCCTCAAAAGTTTTTAGCTGCATCGCACGCAAGCTTGGCTGGCGTAACTGGTTCAATTGGGTCGACGAGCCGAAGCCCTGCTGTTACCCAACCAAGCAAGACAGTAACCAATAACGATACTTCTCTTCCCACCACAATTATGATGGAACAAACAACCATTCCATTTTCCTTTCCAACTCGAACTTCCAGACAAACCGACAGCAGCACCAATGATGGCAGGGTCCTAACTAGCAGCGCTCCCGCAAGAAGCAACAACAATCCGAATAGCAATACGTTCGACTCTAATGATACGGGGAATCAATCTCCCAAACAGAGGGCCACCACCGCTGGCGTGGCCATGGGCGCCGTTGGCCTCGGCGTCATGTGCGGTGCGGTGACGTTCATTGTCGCCAAGCGATATAAGCACCGCAGACAGTCTTATCAGCGCTTCGGCTCAGTCACAAACAGTCAAAGCTCTTTGGAAATACGTTGTGCCGGAATTACTAGTCCTGCATTGGTGTATACTGCTTTACCGCGACGTCCCTGCTCTAGGGGCATCGATGAGGGCTCAAAATTGCAGTTCTGGAACCCGGACCGCAACATGTCTAACTCAATTTCCGTGGCGAATTGAGGGTTGATTGGAGATGACAGTCGTGGCTATGTTCGGATACAAGATAGCGTATATTGATATGCTCGTGTATAGGCTGTATGGTTCAATCTTATGGTTGATGGGGCCATTTTAACGCGTCGTGGTGATTGTGGGCTTTGCGGTCTCGCCGGCCGCAGGTCGTCTGGCTGTCCAAATGTACCTGAACCTTGCATTAGTACAGGTATGCCGGCTATCGGCCAGGGCTGGCAAGGGTGGCTCACATAGTACAGTAACCGTGAAATCGCAACTTGGTGTTCTCATCGACAACCCTGGCACAGAGCGCCTTCACCCCTGCCATGCTCATGTGCAGCCTCTCGACCATGGGCATCAGGCTCGCGGCCTCTAGACAAAGCTTTAGTCCCGTGTTAAACCACCTCGCTGTTCGTTGAACCTGAGGATCGGGAGACCAAGGGTTCACGTAGCATCGTATAGTCTGTTCCCTGAAATCGACAAATCCACTTTCTTCGATCATGCGCCTGGTTGATTGTGGAAAGACTCTGCCACTACGGTTGAAGAGATCCAAGCCTCTCAGAAACTTATCGGACCACTCCTTTAGTGCGGAGTTTTCGGGTATTTCGCCACTTGGATCCCACTGAGGGACCCAGTGGATTTCAACATGCTCCATGGTGCCCGATCCCGGGGCCAAGTGTCTGGTCCAACGTCAGCCTGTGAAAGCACATAAGGGCTCTCTATCTGGGCGGTCGCACTGGAATATCTTGCGATACGTAGCAGGCCACAGGTCTGTCTGAATGCTGCCGAAGAGCATTCGAAGGTGCACCAGATCGCAGTTCCACAGCAGAGGCTTCCATGAAGGCTCTTCAAGATCGAATTGCATCGTTACCATACCACACGGTATCCTGGCTCGTAAGTAGCTGGTCGAGTGCTGAGTGAAAACTCACTTACAACGCAGGTTGGATGCGATTAAGATCCACAGCCATTATCTCAGGTATGATGTCCGATCTGGCCCAGGTTAGCCTCAAACGGCGTGCAACTTCTTTTCGACACGATCAAGGGGGCTAGTACTCTTCGCAGACGTTTATAGACCAGATTCCGGTCCCGGCTCCCAGGTCCAAAATCCTGGCAGGCCGGCCAAAGTTCAAGTTCCGCGAGCAGACAGCGCCGTTCCGAGCGATGAGAAAGAATTTGTGGAATATATCAAGCCTACTAAGCTCTTCCTAAGAGACGTGATGTCAAACCCCCGAAGTCATCTCAGGAGGGACCAGACGTACTTACAGCATCCATTGGAAAGAGATATTTTCGTGGCCTCCAAAGCCCATAAAACCGACCATGTGCCCAAAATCCCTGCAGCTGTTGCGCTTGCTCCGGTGGACTGTCGACAGGTCAGCGACCCGCTCCAATGGCACAAACCATGGCTTATTTAGATGTGATACGCACGGAATGTGAGACATGGTGACGGGCGAGAAAAAGCGCTGCCTTCCGGAAAATATCAAGAATTCGGCTGCAGAAGTTGGCTACCGCCCATCAATGCCCAACCAAGGCAATCAGAGTTTTGGTCGTAGACGACGACCTTGATCAACAAAGTCAGAAACCAGACTTGAGCAGGTTTCACCTTTAGCACAAGTTAGCGTCTTATAAGGTGCCTTTGACGGACTCGGAATAAAGAAGGTGGGATATAGGACGTGGAATTACAGGAGGTGTGGATTACGCTAGGGATGTGAACTAAACGAGGTACACAAGTGGGAGACGCCATGCAACCCGCTTCATGGCGTAGAGCATGCGAGATGAACAGCAGGTTCTGGGTACCGCATACCCATGACTCAATCATCAGCAGTGGTGGAATGCTCGACCTGATGCAAGTTGCACGAAGCAGACAAAGCGGTGTGTGAAAATTAACTTGTGCGGCTGGAGGTGGGAGGTGGGAGGTGCGCGGGAACGAGCCACGGAGCCCAGCGAGCAGACGCTAAGTTCCAACTTGCATTAGGGCGCAGCCTCACCGTTGGCCCGCCTCTCACGCGTCGTCGAGATGTCATATTTTGAGTCAAGTATGGGGCATTTTCCATCCAACCTATCCAACCGACGCCCGGGATATCTGCCTAGCAAGCATGACCACGCAAAGCAGAAACCGCAGGCTCGATTCCCCACACATTCCCGTCACAGATCAAATCTCATGCATAACTTTCAGTCATTGCTGAAATATGATAAAACGAGCTTGAATTGCTAAAGTACGGCGTTCCGTTATAGTTGTTTCCGTACTGTAGCAAATTTCTTATGTTATTCATCGTCCACGCTCTAACTAGGTCGTAAAATAAACCCGTGCCTTGAAGTTTCGCTTAAGGGAGGTGTTAAGCTAGAGGAACTATAATGACTTGAAGAGTTATCTAAACTAGGATGATCTAGAGCTAATGTATTCGTGTTAGCTTCTTAAACCTGCAATCTAATATTGCGCTTTAGCGTATGATGACAGGTTTTGAAGTTCGGATAGCTCTACTTGAGAGCTCCGTTTTAGACACTCTTGTCCCTGACGTCTTAAAATGCCGCATAGGGAAAGATAGCACAAGTTGCGTTGCCACTCGTAGGAGGAACTTGTTGATTGCTTGGAGGGCCTCTATCCACCAAGAAAAGGCACTATCTAAGTCTAACCGAACATGGTAAAATTTATGATATATAGACGTAATTTAGCCATCTTTGGCATAGTATCGCGAGTCTTTAGATAGGCACATACTGCTTCTACCTCCGCGAATCTTTAACTAAACGCGTATTCGACTTCGACAAACTCTTCCCGGAGGACCCGGAGGTGGTTAACGATATATCCTCTAGAAAGATCCCGCAAGTGTAGATCTTGCACGGTTATATAGAGGCACCGCCGGAATTGGTCGAAGCTGCGGTAACTCATAGCGCTAATGGACGTATTCTCGTAGGCATAGGGGCCAGAAGCTAGCCTATAAAGATTAGAGAGGCTATTAAGCACATCAATCGACATATGGAGAAAATAAGAGATATAGCGAGCCGTCAACCTAACGGATACGTCGAAGACAGCATGTTTGGATTAGGTACGGACTGCGTAGCGGGTAGTTCCTTAGATCCTAAGAGATGCCATATCCTTCTTATGCTTTGTCTACTCTCAGGTTACGATCAACGAAGCATTAGAAGGATATTTGATCTAGAGCATATTAGACCTAGGCCAGATTGTTCGGAAGAATATGGATACTCTAATATGGCGGGTAGCGTGATGTCTCATCTCTTTGACGTTACGCGAACTGGTTACTCATCGTACAAAGACTGAGGGTGTAGTCCGAGCCCAAGCCGAACTATAGAGCGGCAAGAGAGGGACGGGAAGAGATCAGTGCTAACTGGCTTTCAGTGCGTCGGAATAAGACGAGATTGACTTTTGGAACATTTACACACATCGAGGAGGCTCACATAACAAACGTACCTGAATGGCGGGAGACGAATTCCGGTGTGACTCTGTTCTAAGCGGCCCCGCTGGCCAGTAGATCTGAAGGACCATCCACGGTAGCACTGCTCGCAGATGAAAACGCTCACGGCGATCTAGGGTCGGAAGCCATCAGGATACGCGAGGATGGACTCACCCTTGCCTGGCCCTCGCCCCGATTGGCCAGCGCCAAGCTTCCAACCTGGCATCATACATCAACATCGCAAGGAGAATATTGACCTCGTCAGGAGGCTACGATCTCGAGCGATGCAAAGCATTGAATAGTTGAGTATTTAGGGGTGTGTATGTTGCCGCGTGGCGCGGATAATGAACAAGGTGGCGTGGCGCTGAGGGTGATGGGGCAGAATGATGGAACAGCTCTCAAATAGAGATTGTCGGCCGCACAATCAAAACGAGGCGACTGATCCACGATGTAGTTACAATGGCCTCCCTCACGTTGACACCCGCTTCGGCCAGGAAGTTGGCCACGACTCCATCAAGGAGCTACTTGAGACTATCTTAAACCAGAATCTGGGCCACATGTTAGCCGTGCATAACCTACATCACCAATGCCCGTCAGAGGCGGACGTTTGGACCCCGAGGACACCTAGTGAAATGGTTGGAAGGCATTGGAAAGGACATAAAACCGCCGCCGGCTGGCCCATACGATACGTTGGACAATTCGAGGCCATGTTTCCTCTTCTCTCAATGTGCATCCTGGTGACAAACAAGGACTTGGCCCTCGGATGCAAGCTCGAGGTGACCCCATCGAAAATAGCCCACCCCAGAATCGACCCGCGTCTTTGACGCCACCAGAGCTGCCCTGGCGCCGGTCCCAGCCGCTGGCGGTTAGTCGAGATGGGCGCTCTGTTCTGGGGTGCGAGTTGCCCCGGGCATTTTGCGAGAGGTGCGGCGCCGTTTCTCGACGCTCACATGCCATGCCATGCTCGCCGCCGTACCAATGGGTCCAGCCCATCCGTTCCCGCTTTGCAGAAGCACACTGGCACAGAAGCACACTGGCACACTGGTACACAGGCACACAGGCACACAGGCACACAGGCACACAGGCACACAGGCACACCCCAACATTAGGAGCGCCACCAGACTCGACGTCCGGGGTACGAGTTCGGCGTAGTACTATGTAGTCACGATATTCACGCGAGGTGCTCGCCAACAAAGGTGGCTCGGCCGCAGCCACTCAAATTCGAGTTGCGTCGACGGTCCCGGTTCATTGAGCCGCCGCACAAGGGTAGCATGCCTTACGAGCAAGGTGCCGCGCCGTTAGCCATGCTCTGCCGAGCATCGAAAGGGAACATCCTCTGGCTCGTCCCCTGCTGCTACTCCGAGCACAGTCATCGGCCCAGTCGTCTGCAGCGCTCGTCTTGCAAGTGCTCCTCGCAAGCTGATATCCTTTGGCTCGTCGAGTGGCAGCAGTAGTCGGCAGTATTACGTAGTACGAGCAGGCTGTAGGGCCACCGTGCCAGGGCGCCCCTGATGCGACGTGCAAACACCCATGCATCCCCCCCCGGGGCTAGCTGGCCATTGTTCGTGCCCATACTCTCATCGTGACACGCCCCCTTCTCCAGCCGCGAGACCCCGTCGTGTCCACACCAAGAACACACCTCGAGCGCTTCCCTGCCCTCCTCCAATACCCCAGTCGGCTGTCTCTTCCCCACTGCTGGATATCACCTCACGCCAGATCCGTGCTCTTCCTACCTTATCTACGTACTGCACACGCACCTATTGCTTTGCATGCATCGTGCATGAACACTACACACATGGAATCGCCCTCGATGGACCCTCAGTTCTCAATGTTCATACATGACGCGGTTGTTCAGAGGCACAAACGATGGCGCCGGCCCGCGACGCCTCTTATTCTGTGGTGTATATCTTAGACCATTTCCCCGAATCTTCACCTATTCCTCTTGGTCACGATAGCACCACATGGTTCGCTCTCGATCTGTTGTATTCTACGTCACGCCCGGCTCGGGTGTGTCGCGTCTCTCATTGCTCCCTCATTTGCAATGAATCTCTGCCACATACTCAGCCCCTGTCTTCAACGACGCTCGCCCCGGCCTCTCTACATTCTCCGGTCTTCTGGTATTTTGTACAACTGAGCGCTCGCTTAAAACCTCGTGCGTTTTCTGTGTGGCCTCTTGTTGGTGCTCGCGCGGCGGTTTTATCCCGGCCGTCTGATCGCCGCTCTTGGTCAGGAGGCACATCGCGGTGACGCAGCTCTTGCCGTGGGACGATTCATGGGGCTTCTCCCCTGGCCTGACTTTGTCCCTTCGTGGCGTGCCTGCATGAAGCTAGCTCTCGCCCAGCTACACAAAGCGAAATTGGGGCAATTTGTCATGAACATCTCCTTTTCGACTCTTTCGCCATAGCCGGCTGAGATCTACGGCGCGCCATGGCCGAACTCGTGGACAAGCTGGCTGCCGTCATGGAAGGGGTGGCAGGGCATCGCATGCCATCATTTGATTTCTGGTACTCGACAAGCTTCTGGATTTACGTGTTTTGGGGAATATGGTGAGTTCTGCAGAGTTGTTATCGGGCACAGCCAAAAATACTTACATTGGCTGTTCAGGGTACATCGCTACTTGCGCCTATTGGTCCACTGCGTTAGCCATTGGACGTACAAGTCGAAGCCTATCCCCATCAAGCCAGCCTTTACCAACGAGGACGTGACCGTGGTCATTCCTACAATTCATAATATTTTTGAGGAGCTCCGGCCGTCCCTAGAGAGCATTTTGGCTTGCGAGCCTGCGGCATTGCTCCTGGTCACTACTCATGACAGGCGGAAAGGCCTCGAGCTGCTGGTAGAATCTCTCCCGCATCCGAAGGTCAAGGTCCTCTCCATACCAATCGCGAACAAGAGGCTTCAGGTCTGCGAGGCACTGCCCAATGTCAAGACGGCCATTACCATCATGGCCGACGACGACGTGACTTGGCCATCTACGATGTTGCCCTGGATTCTCGCCCCCTTTGAGGACCCCAAGATTGGGGGCGTCGGCACCTGCCAGAGAGTACGACGGGAGTGGACGGGGCTTTGGTCCACTCGAATCTGGAACTGGCTTGGCGCTGCGTACATCGAGCGCCGAAACTTTGAGATCTCGGCTACGCATAACATCGACGGCGGCACTTCATGCATGTCTGGCCGCACTGGGGCTTACAGATCGGAGATCCTGTCCAGCCATGACTTCCTCCACGGTTTTCGCAATGAAAAGTGGCGAAAGTGGATTCTGAACGCAGACGACGACAACTTTGTCACCCGCTGGCTGGTCAGTCACCAGTGGAAGACCTGGATCCAGTACGATCGGGAGTGCGAGCTTGAGACGACTCTGGAGAACGGCCACAAGTTCCTGTACCAGTGCTCTCGCTGGGCCCGCAGCAACTGGAGAAGCAACTATACCAGCCTTGTTCGAGAGAGACATGTTTGGACGTGGGTCAAGCGCGCCCCATCTCGTCTGCTATTGAGACAGCTGTGCTAACACCTTGACAGGCAGCAACTTTGGTGCACCTATGCGCTGCACATCGCCACTTTCACCTCTCTTGCTTTTGTCATCGACCCATTGCTGCTCGCCTCGTGCTGGTGGGCTACTGGCGACTGGGAGACGCAGAATCGCAAGTACGCATTCTGGTCTCAATTTGTCTTCATGTTCGGCTTCACCAAGGTCGTCAAGCTCATGGGGCTGTTTCTTCGCAACCCTAGTGACATCGTCTTCCTGCCGGTTTCCATCGCCTTCGGTTACATACATGGCTTCGTCAAAGTCTACGCTCTCTTCACTCTTAACATGGTATCCTTTTTCCGCCTAAATCCCCGATTGGATCCCAGCGTTGACCATGCCCACCCTAGACATCGTGGGGCAGCCGTGAGGAAGGTGATGCCAACAACGAACAGTGACTCGCACCCGCTCCCGAACCCTCCATTGTTCTGATGACACGGCCAGGAACTGGCTAGCTGATCTGCTACAACGTCCGGTAGAAGGGACGCCGGACGTGTGGTCGGAGAAGCGACGAGGGAATGTAGGAGAGACGGTTAATCGGCAGGGACGGCGCGTTACACCATTGCTGCCGCTGAAGGCGCATGCGGGAGTCCCGTCCTTGTAAGTAGCTCAAGGTGTGTATTGAGACGAAAAGCGGCAACCAACCTTGTGACTTATCGCAGCTCTTGTGTGATGCGGGCATCGCATCGCATCATGTTGACATTCTGTGCGGGATGAGTTGAATTCTCGCAAGTTTGGGCTCATAAGGCTCGAAACAATGGAATAATTCTACGATGGATGGGTGGCAATGCTCAATAATGTGACGTGATGCAACTAAGACGTAGCTCTATCTCATTCCGCCAATGCGGTGGTCGGCTCCAGCCTCCACCTCTTTAGATAAGGCGTCTCTAATCCATCAAGTACAGTCGAAGTGTCATTTGCAAATGAATTTGAGCGACAGCCAACCCTTCAAGCTGCCAGTGCGTGGAGGATGTTTCCAGTTGCTCCGCATGATCGTCCCGGCCGTTCTGGGGTTGAGTCCTTCGCAGCTGGACAATTGCCGATGTACAGAGAACGAGAGCACAATGCCAACAACGTGGGACCTGTGGTGTCTTTTTCATCTCGAGCTGGGACAAGTCTCCTACACCTGTTAGCCAGGAACGTCTAGAGGCTGGGCCGTTCGGCAGACTCACCTGCAACTCGTCAATACTTATCAAGGCAGCAAAGATGCGAGCATTCTCGGCAAAGATGAATCTTGCAGTAAGAACACTCATAAATGACCCAAAGTGGCCTAGAGCGGCAGTGTTGGCAAGTCCACTGCATCAACGTAGTGTCTGACTTCAACATGTTAAATGCATGTGCACAGGAGTTGGCCATTTTGATGCTCGACAATTTATCCAGGATAATATAGATATGTAATTGCAAGAGATTGAAGGGGAAAGTATAGCTCTGAGTTGTAGACACCCTTGTGGTGCTTGGGCAAATAGTTATGTGACCAGCCGCCCATCAAGTTCAGTTGGCCCTGCAGCAACGGATGTGGACGAACATCAGAAGAGTAATGGCACCGCCCTTTTATTAATCCTTGAATCTAACGATGTATCAGGTGACGTCGTCCCGCACTACCACCTGCCGCCCATGTCACAAGTCGCCAGGCTTACTTTACTATCTAGGTCCAGCAGGATGTCGGAACCGGGGTGCAGCATCCTAGCCTCGCGGCGGCACAGCCCTCTTCCCCCTTTCTTTCCCCATTTCTTTCCACGTTTCTTCTCACCTCTCTTTTCACGCTTCTATCCCCCCCTTTCCTTTTCAGGTTACCCCCAAACAACCAATTTAGCCTAGGGAGGTGTGGTCTCGTACATTAGGGCCATCTTAGCCTCAACTCAACAACGGGATGCGATTCCGTTGCATGGACTTTGGGATGGCGAAGCTGCCTATACTCTTGAAGATATCTTGAAGGTGGCATGGGCGTCTTTATAAATCCCATCAGCTGCTTTGTTCGAGGCAAGAGCTGTGCGCGGCAGTGGCGGCAGGGGCTCAAACAGTCGTTCATTAAAAGTCACTGGATGCTTCTTTACCCGCAAAACCAAGGCTTCATGCATAAGGACAAGGATCCCTCCGAAGCAGCCTCTGCTGTACTCGTATGCATCGATCTACGGATACGTCCCCCGCGGATGCATGGCTTCCCAGCCGTTGCCGTTGTTGCCGTTGCTCGCGCATTCCGCCCTGTGGTAGCAAGGGAGTGCTGTTGGCGTGCGGCAAGCCTGCTGCCTCACAAGCGTTCATGTCTTGCCCGGTTTCCTGACTGGCAGGGATGCATCACGTGAATCCGCCTAGCGCAATCGCGACACGTCCAATCGCTCACCTTCCGGCCTCAAGACTTTGCAAGCTCGGGTCACTTCCGGGTCGGTCAAACGAAGCCGCTCGCTGATGTACATGCTATAGAATCTTGTTCCAGGCTCTCACCTTGTCTTGTAAAGATCCACCGGCATCACCTCAGCTGCTCTCTGCAGGCCCGTCTCCCTTAAGACTGTCTTGATTGTGATTGACCTACCCATGCTTTTGGCCTGAGGCATAAACTTCCTAAAGGGACAGGTGGGATAAATTAGCCTGACCCCTTTCACGCTTCCCAACACCATTCTCATCCTTCGCCCTTCGCCGCCAGATGGTTTTTGGTCCTACGGCACCCGACGGCAGAACATCCATCTCCCACAACAAATTTCCTCAAGCTCTCAATGAGCAACTCCAGGGATTCTCCACCTATGGGCTGCATCCCCTCTGAAGAAATAGGTAAGCTTCACTCATCTTACTCACCTTCACACCAACTCGTTTTCTTATTGGAAGCTCTCATAGCGACCACGGTCCGCCAGTACGAGTCAAATGACGTATCGTATGAATTTACTGCGACAACCTTCAAGAAGACCTCTCGCCTTCCTTTCAATGATCCGTTTCCTGACGGCACTCCTTTTATATGGTCTAGATCCTGGTAAGACGTGTTTGTCATTGGTGTGTTAATGTGATATGTTACAAATCATACTGATGGAAGCTATCTTGAATAGGAATCACGAGCGCATCACCAATGAAGCTAAAGCTTTAAAGCTTGTTTCTGACGAAACAACAATCCCAGTGCCCAGATTACTTGAGCATGGAGAACTACCAGATGGCCGGCGATATCTGGTCACAGAGTTCATCGATGGCCTGCCCCTGAAAGACATGGATTCCCAAAGTTGCTTGAGACGAGCAGGTCAGAAGCATACAGAAGATACACCATGCAAGACATGTTCAGACGAAGCTTACTCAAATGCCCTCCACTTTATTACGCACATTGTCTTACCACAGCTTGCAAAGTTGAAGTCTCAACAACGTGGTATTGATGGATTTGTGATGCCTCCTTCTTGGCTCACCCCCGATGCCCAACCGCCGTGGAAAGGCAAAAAGTCTTTCAAGACTATTCCACTGAAGGAACCAGAGTATATCTTTCAACATGGTGATATCGCAGCTCACAATATTCTCATCGACCGACAAACTCTTCAAGTCAATGCCTTGGTTGATTGGGAACATGCTGGGTACTTTCCACCAGGGATGGAAAGGTGGCCTGGAACACTGGACATGCGTGCTTACAGGAAGCGGGCTGACAATCTAGCCGAGGCGATTGCAAGATTTCTCCAAGAAGATTATTTGGAATGCTACGAGAAATGGAGCGACAAGGAAGAATTACGGACGTTAGTTGGCGCTGGGGAACTTCCAGATCTTGGTCGATTGATTTGAGAGAAGAGTAGAGAGAAGAATAGGTAGACAAATTTGTCAATTCGTGCCAGTAGTGATTATTGTGCTATGGAACCCATGAGCTCTGTGACTTCGCTATCATGTTGAATAATATCGAGTCTTGGCGAAAAGTGGAAGATAATTATTCTTGCCACACTAGACATTGAAATCTCTCACATCCTCACTTCTGTCACCCTTGGGTTAGCTCTAGCTACAGTAGTCCATGCCTGGAACACCTTACATATACTTTGCCGCATTTCAAGCATTTTGTGATCGAGCCGGTGATAGTTGCGTTGCATGTGCCCCCTCCTGGAAGAGTACCAGTGCATTTCTTGGTACAGTCCGACATCGTAGAAGATCTATGAAAGGACTTAGTACCGACTCAATAATATAAAGATAAAAGCCATACAGTAGCTTCGTTACAATAGCAAAGGTTTTCTTCCCTGAGGTTTGACAGGTTGCATTTCTGAGATGGACTTGGGAAAAGACACGCCTTTATGTGCATTCGGGGGCAAGCAGACATTCAATGTGTTTGATCGAGACTGCAGGCTGGGTGGGCAATGTTACATTGAGAGGTTTATTCCTAAGGCTTGGATGGTGTAGCCTGATTTCTCACCGAAAGGCTTCCCATTGACGTTGCCATGTGGCTGCATATTGTGCTGCATTTGGTGTGAATTAGCGTGCGTGATAGGTCATGCAAATATGCGCCGGGATGCAAGCCCAGTCCAGATTAGCAATGCGTGGGAACTTGGAGACTTCTGAGACTACTCCTTCATTCTGCATAATTCTGTCGAGACCTTGCCGCCGTCTATTCCCCGCGAGTCACGTCTGTCCTGGGATCTCAATAACGTGTAGCTACATTCTTGCCACTCGAACTTCCTACCATGCACGAGTCGCTACAACGGGCTATCGATGCCCTCTAAATTAATCCACATGGCACTCCATCTTTATCAATGTTTGTGCCGAAATAACATTACTATGGCTTTGATGATGGCGAATATCTAAACGAAAAAATACAAGTCCCGCATGTACCAGTCTGGGTGCCGAAGAAGAAAAGGCACAGGGCGGCAAGCGTTTGGCTACCTTAAGCGCTATATGCTAGAGTTATGGCTGATCTATTTCTACCCAAATGCGATGAAGATAGGCCATGTAACACATGTAAAGTAAAGGGCCTGGAGTATCAAGCGACCGAGCATCTCTGCAGCTACCATGCATATTGTGCAGAAGCCTCCTAGGCAGCAAGGTGTTACAATCCCTGCTGCTTAGGCCCGTTCACTGAGGTGTGCCCGTGTGCCCGTGTGCCCGTGTGCCCGTGTGCCCGTGTGCCCGTGTGCCCGTGTGCCCGTGTGCCCGTGTGCCCGTGTGCCCGTGTGCCCGTGTGCCTGTGTGCCTGTGTGTGCCATTCGTTGCTAAATCCGATTGTCCGTATATGACTTCAACTAGATTTCAACTAATTGCAGTCGCGGTGCATGTGATGCCAATGCAGCTAGCCAATACTTCGTACTTGTTGGCTAGATATCATCAAGTATTGTGTGTGCTTGTCCTTTCTGATCCCCTGTTGCAGTAGTGATCCTTTGAGAGCAGCCGCATTTCCCACACTTGGTAGGACCTGGGTTTCCCCCACAAACTTTGCAATCGGTACACATTGCGTCGTGTCTGCTAGTAAGGTAAAAAAAATGCTAGGCGAGTTTAGATAATGCTTTAGAAAGGAGTCGTCAGGCTAGTTACCTTTTGCTTGTCAAAGTTGTGTTACGGGGGAAAGTGCAATTCTCCGACAGTGGTGGGAACTACCGAGAATATACGGACATGTTAGGCCAAGTTGGGCTCCATTGCCGGAACTTGCCGGCTTTGCACAGCCTATGCCACGTGTCCACTAGTAACCATCAACCTCCTGAGTAACGTCACCCACCTACTCTCAGGATAATGAAAAGACGACCCTCCATTGACAGGATGAGAAGCTTGCACGTAAGTCTATTGATACCAACTGTCAGTTACACCTGCTGAAGCAGATGAGACCAACAGGGACGAATTCAGGATGTCAAGGCTTTACTGGTTAGGCGCAATCGAATCACGCGCCGACCAAGCTAATTAAATCAGCTTCAACTTTCCAGAACCGTCGAGGATTTGGAACAAGATGTTGACCGTTGTCGATCAGGGGGCGAAGAATGCTTCTGTGGAAACAGTGAAGCACGGCGTGGTACAGAAGATGCCGGGGGGGGCGAACTTGAGAACCAGGCCCACAAAGACGACCCCGCAAATGACGACGACGACGACGACGACGACGACGACGACGACGACGACGACCACGACCACGACGACGACGAGTACAACAATGGCGACAACGAAAACGATGGCGACGAAAACGGCGTCGACGATGAATACTGGCCAGCGAACGATATAATTAATGAAAAAGAGATTGACAAGAAATCTGGACACTATATCTGTCCCGACAAGGAATGCGCTGGACGCAAGGCCGATAAAACCTTGAGGCTCTTTGTGCGGCACTACGATACACGTAAATTTCTGATAAATTCGTCGGTTCAAGTCACCAACTGATACAAGCACAGACGTAGAGTGTCAAGTGTTTTGCATATGTGCAAAGGAACTCAAGAGCGTGTCTGTCCTTAAGAGACATCTCAGGGATTGCAGAGACCTCAAGAAGAAGCAGGACATGCCCAGATTCAAAGCTAAAATTGATGAGATCAGACGTCAACGAAAACTCGAATCACAAAAGTCATCCGACAAGGCGCGGGCGATTCTACGAAATCCCAAACGCAGTCGTGAGACAAATGCGGACGAAAGGTTGCGAAAAGTGTCGAGAATCGAAAGTTTGGACCATCAGAAGCCAAAGCTCAGGCCATCCTATGAAAGTCAAGATGCGGTCCTTGCGTCATCCATCAGCGGCCTTGATCACGAGATCTGTGCAGCCAGCAGTAAAACAGCGGCACACACGGACGATAGCCATCTAACTGCCCCGGATGGCGTAGTGATGACTGGGTCTGTCTTACTCAGAAGCAAACAGGACGCAGAAATGCAAAACGTTGCACCAGTGTCAATGGATCATTCGAATTCGTTTTCACATGTGGCGATTCATAATTACGAAACGGACTTGATCGCTCCGAGTTTTGGATGCTACACGATGGATGGATTGTTCCCAGGCGAGCAACTCTCAGCAATGAAGAATGTCGCGGCCGGGGTGAATATTTACCAATGCGTACCAATACAATATGATGAAGGGAACTCGAACGCCCCGAGTTTGAGAAACAGGACGATCGATGAGGTGTTCGGAGGCGAGCAGTTCTCAGTACCACAAAGTGCCGCTCCTGCATCTAGGACGGTGTCAAATCTATACCGATGCGGAGCAACACAGGATGATGAAAGGAATTTGAACGCCCCGAGTTTTGGAAGCAACACGATGGATGGATTACTCAGAGGCAAGCAATTCTCCATACCAACACTCAGGAATGGGTCAGGCTCATACCAATCTGTAGCAACACAAGATGGTGAAGGGATTGGAAGCAACACGTTGGAAGGGTGATTTCGAAGACCCGTCTGCCAATATGATCAAGATTCGAACAAAACAACAGATTCGAAATCTAAACATCTAGCTGTAGATCATCCTTGAATTCGACTCACATATATTTTGTATCATAGCTATAAGTGCTAGTCTAACTCCGTGCCTGTTACAACACCCTTAAATATGAAATGGGTCTTCAAGCCCTTGGCTTCTAATTCAGCAACTTTTGCCTTCAGAATATCAAGGTCTGGTAGTTCCATTGGGCACCATCCTGCTACCGCTTCTTCCTTTCCAAATACAACATTCATAAAATCCCCCTTTTCGCAAGTCAATCCAAGTCGACTGTCAATGATAGTACTATCACATATTAGAGTCTTCATACTACTTACGTTTATAGCGGGTATACCTACTACCCACCTAAGGGCATATCGACCAGTGTCGAGTCAATGCCTGCTTTTTCTAGATTCGAACGTGGTGCCCCCCACAAACCAATATTTTCTGGATGGGAAACGTCAAAGTATTGTAGGTGTGAGCCTTTGTAAAATATGACCCTGGATTCAGGCATCCAGAATTGCACAAGAACACCCTGTATAGCTTCATTTGGGTTATGTTTATCCCGCCGACGAAAGAACCATACATATTCGGAAGAGAGTTGGTCGCTGCTGTACAATCGGGAATACCCCCAGCAAGGGCTTTCGATTAATAATCGTATAATCTCTGATATTTCCTGAATATTGTTAGACAAGAATGAGGAGGTCGCTTTGAACGATGGAGCCTACGGGGTCTCCCATAGTATTATCAAAGATGAAATCCAAGCCAGCTGGCGACTTCGTGTAGTATCCGTCGTTCCAGAACTTAGCGAACTGTCTCCCTTTCGTAGAGTCTCTCGTCTCATCAGGGTCTGCCGCTTCTGCATCGCTGCCTCTTCTGTCGGCATCTTTCACAACATACAAACCAAGCTGCTCTATGGCCAGCTTCGCAGCAATTTCCAAGCGCGTTGATGCCATATTCTGAGGGAATGCTCAACGTGGACTTCCAACTGTTGCCCTGCTCTCAAATCTACCCCTCATTGCCCCTCTTTTCGTCTGGCGCCGGCTAATGCCTCCCAGGCATACTGGCATACGGGCACACAGGCACACAGGCACACAGGCACACAGGCACACAGGCACACAGGCACACAGGCACACAGGCACACAGGCACACAGGCACAC
>BCKH01000019.1:23663-47104 GCA_001600555.1 Albophoma yamanashiensis | reverse complement strand
TGCATGCTGTAACAAAATTAGCGTTGCTTCTTCCTAAAAGCACCATTAACGGCTACGTACTCCGTGGCAAGATGCACGACCATTTCTTCCAAGCTGGCGAAGCAGTCAGCAATTCCCAATCATCGCCTCGTGTGTCTTCCCTGGCGTACTCACTGGGAGAGCGTGGTCGGTGAATTATTGGGCTCGACGTCGTCGACAGCCCTGTGTTCTGTCAGTGATTGGAGAAAGTAGAGAGTCGGTAGTACTACCACATGTTACCCATGCCGTGGGCACCTTGGACGGGATAAGGAGCAAAGCGTGTCGCTGGCTGAGCGGCAAAGTTATTCGATGCACCGTATGGCTCAAGTTTTACCTGCCGTGACGACATGGTGCCCCCCGTCTTCCGGCTTCCTGCCTGCAGCAGAGGTGCCGGCGCCTTCTGCATCCTGTGCTTCCATTGTGGCGCCGACCTTCTAGCCAAGAAGTCTTGGATGATGTCGCTGTGAGACATGATGAACGTTGCCTGTGGAGTGGGAAGGAGTGTTTCCGGCTGCTACAAGGCCCATGGAATTGTATTTATTCCAAGGGCTGAGCCGAACCTGAATCGTCTACGAGGGCGCTTTGTGCCCAAGACGTGGGAGTTGACAGTTTGGCGACAATGGGCCGAGTTGAACTGAGGTCGTGTTGTGAATAAACGGCCGCGAAGCATGGGAAGAGCAGTAGGGCGCGGCGGTGGCAGCGACCTACCGCCGAATAGTGCTCATGCCGTATGTAGCCACTTATTCACTTCTGGCGCTCACACGACTGCAACTAACGGCCGTCGGTTGGTCCATCGTCCACTTGCCACTCCGAACTGACGGACCCGCGCCCCACGAGAGCAAAAGCGTAGAAAGTGACTAAGAGATACCACTAGAAAAATGATTTTTCAAGCATTTTTGGACAATCGGCGCTCTTTACCAACTTTTCTCCGTCTCGTAGGAGCCGAAATTCCGTCGTGGTGGGTCTGCCGTCGCTTTCGGACTACACACCACCCGAGCGTCGGAGCACATGAAAAACCTTGACACATGGAAAGGAAAGCTCGAGGACACAAAGGCCACTTATGGATGAGCCAGGATCGTGAACGAGAAGAAGGGTCGGAAGATGGCTTGTTGCGGATTTTAGCACAGCCTGGTGCTAGAGCTCCGCCTCGACGCTGTAGACGTTTTGTATGTATGTACGGTGCTGTTGTCATATGAACCCTATGAGGCCCTGGATCAAGAAAGAGATTGGAAGAAAGCAGACAAGCTTGTGAATGGAGGAGTAGACTGCACCCTTCCTGCCCACTGCGTATTCAGCATTTGCGTGCCAGCTTGTCCAGCCTGCCTGCCGCCTCGAGGCGATAGAGCAGCCTAACATGGATCTTCCGCACGAGCACGACGTCAAGGAGAAGGCCAAGGCCCGCAAGAGCGGTCCTAGTCTCCTGAAGAAGACGAGAGACCTAGGAACCCTGGCGCATATCTTTGCCGTGACGATCTACTGGGACCCGACGCACCAATGCCACCGCGTCATGGTCCATCTCCCTGAGGGGGAGACTGTTCCAGACGTCAACAGCCTAGTAGGAGTATTCTCATATGTGTACTACCAGCTCTCCATCTAACTGAGGTCATAGATCGCGGATGAATTGGCCGGGAAGATCACTCAACAGCCGCGGAAACAGAGCCGCCGACTTGCCCAGTCTGTTCACGCCAGAAGACGACAGCAGCCCTTGAGACGCAGCGCGCGGCGGCGGGGGCAGCGGTCGTCACGGAGGTCCTCGCACAATACGACCGCCGATCCGTATGCGTTTATGGATACAAGCGAGGACGAGGCGCTGTCGGAAGGCGGGACTGGGTCGAAGGCTGCTGGCAGCCGCAGGGGCAGCGGCTCGAGCTCCATGGGCGTAGAAGCATCAAGGCGGCAGCGCGGTCTTGACAATGCGCCCGGAAGCGGCAACGGCCGGGGTTCGGCTCCGACCGTTACTTCCAACCATTCGGATCAACCCTCCCAGAGTAATGATCGGATGGTAGAGAACGCAAGCCAGGCCGAGGACGGCATGTCTTGGACCAGAGACACTTCATGGGCGGAGATCGACACCAGTTTCCTGGATGACATGATTGGGGATAATTTCCAAGAGGAAAACCAGATTATGGGAGAAGGGCAGCAGAGTAGGCCGACGGAATCTACTGCAGTATCCAGGAAGAAGGCCGCGCCAGCCCGACCGGTTCCGGGCACGGCCTGGCGTCGTCTTGCTCGGGACTCGTTGAAGCTGCTCGATGGCATTCTCTCTCCGAGGCCGGTGAGGTCCTGTTTGCCATGGTGCGCCAACATCAGATCTTTTGGAGGAATGCTTGACCGGAGGTACGTGTACTAGGGGGGACTGGCGGCAGTGGGATGTCTCGATGGAGGATAAATACAATACGAACAAAGTTTCAAGTGTCCGGATCTCTTGTGTCCTTCTAGTTGTGAATGGCTAAGGAGAGAAGATGAAACTACGTAACAAAAAGGTAATTATGCAACAACGACCGTACAACCCCTCTCTATCCGTGCTACATATGGTGCCTCGGCTAATATCAAGCGATCTGTTGTGATGGTGTGGACGACTTTGGCTTACTGCGTCCAGCGATAGTACCTGGGGACCGTATGTTGGGCTACGGTGATAAGGTCACACAGCACTTCTACCGGCCATCTGGACCCTTTGCGCCAGATGTGCTCAAGGAATGAATTCTAAAGGTGTTATGTTGACATTTAGTGTTTTTCTAGTGGCAATGTGGGCAGTGACCAACCTTTCGCAGTTGCGATGCTCCAGTTGCCGATGTAATGGAAGACAAGAAGTCTAGAATGGCTGAATCGCGCCAGCGGTCCACATTCTCCACGCCGACTTTTCCACCGTCGAGGGTATATTTTTGCATCAGTCTCATAGTGATGGTGGCAAGGTCTTTCAGGTCCTTTGCTTTGTCCTCCGAGGATGCCTGGGCGCACATGTCAAGTTTCGCTTCCAATTTCTGTTAGCCATGAAGGTCGGGGCACATAGCCTCTTGAAATACGCACCAATTTTGACAGAGCCTGTCTCGTGAAGAAGAATGTTCTCACAACTTAGTGATCCATGGGTAAGTCCATGGTCTTCTAGGTAGGAAAGGCCGTCTAGAACCTATATTTATAAGCGTGCCGTCAATACAGTATCCTTCTTGGTTGCCCACACCTGCCCTGCAATAGTCGCAATTTCCTTGCTGACTGGAAACGCAGTGGACCTCACGATATGTTCCAACGGTAGATGCATCTCCTCATTTATGACGTATAATGCACCTTCAGTAGCAAATACTTCAATGGTGGCGACGATATTGCAGTGTTGCAGTTTGCGTAGCCAGGTAAGTGTTTCGCTTTCCCTGTCTTTACGAAATACCCTCACGCCAACCTTCTCCAATGATTTTTTCTTTCTTGACAGAATTACCTCTCCCCCAAGGTCTAGCATGGTGAGAATTTTCTTATACTGTGTCCAAGGAGACCCTCGATAGACCTGAATTGTCGTCTTGGAGTCCTCAGCAGAGTTCGGTTTACCCGCAAGTTCAACGTCGGTTCGATCTTTGTTTGCCTTCTTTCTCTGCAACTTATTGGTTTTAGGGCTATCAGTGTGATGTGCCTGCGATACATTGGAGTCGGGCTGGCATCCTTTCCTTGCATCAACCTCCTGTGGGCTGATGAATATTTGTGTCCCGCGGTCACCACTAGTGTCCATGGTGTTGTACAAGATGCACAATGATGTATGATCTGTATCAGTCAAACGAGAAGCTGACCTGAGCGGGAGCCCGTCCACACTCTAATCCTTATATGGTAGATATCGGATGCACTTCCCAGCTGCATCTTGACTAGGCATTTTGATTCTTGACGGGCAGTATCTGGACCACGTCGAAAAGCGCCGTAAAGATCAACTAGGCGCATGTACCAGATAGTGGATGTTTAAATGTCAATACCTGGGCAGTGTTTTGTGCACCGACAGGATCATCGCGCAAGGAACAGTCTGTTTCATGACCCAGCCGTTTTGTAGTCTTCTGTTTAGTGACTTGGGCTTGGGACTTGGGACTTCCTATCTGTCGAATGCACCTGAAAATGCTCTTTCAATTGCTTAGGCATCAAGTGTTCGCGAGTCACTCCTACGTTGAAGTTTAAACAGCGCCGTATGTATGTGTTGTACATACATTCAGAATGGTGACGCCGCTTCTCACTGTGAACTCTTAGCTTCAAAAGCCGTTGGCCTTGGATGTTTTTAACCGGACTTCGACTCTAAACGACCGAGAATCATCTAGCAAAATCTATTCTCACTAGTGGATGAGAACCAGGCCAGGTTATGGTCTAGTATTTGACCAAGAACATTTGTATTAAAATGAGATAGGATAACAAGTCGACATTCAGATTTTCAGATCTACCGGATGTTCAGCGGAGTCCGCATACATACATATCAGAGCTTCCAGCAGTGAACTGGGAACGTGTTTACAGTCAATATGTACCTGGTACGGTACAGTAAAGTATGTACATACAGTGATCACAGCGAACTTATGCTCACCGCATTGACTTCGACCTGTTGGCTGAGCTCCTCAACCATTCTACTTATTTACAGACCGACGACGTTTCCTCCGCTTTCGCCATGACGCGGGAAAGCCTTGAATTACTCGGCCACTTCACACTGGAGCAACTTTACGGCCTACCAACAGACGATCGTATAGCAGTCCTACGTCAGCATCTTGTCCAGCAGGACCCTGTCGTGATCCACCCCTTTTTTGAACCAGCAACCTTCAACCCGGACATCGCATCTGGGTTGCTACTGCTGCAAGAATCTGCTATGAGCACCGATAACATTGGGAAGCTGCTGGAAAAAGAAGGCAGGGAGATATACTACGGAGAGAATGAATTTCTGGTTTGGTGGGATGGGCTCCGTGAGTTTATGAACGACACCTCAGGAGACTGTGATATCGTCGGGTCAATGGTACGGAAGGTTGTCATAAGATATGACATGCGCGACAAGGACGAAAACCGACGCCAGTTCGCGGTCGAGCTAGAACAAGCATTCAAATTCAGCAAAGCCGAACAAGTTGCGATCGAGATCCTGGGCAGCGGGACCGCGGAGGGAAGCGATTTCGCAACACAGTCGATCATACAGGACATCTCGTCGGTCGTGAGGAACCTCATTGACTATTTTGGCGATAGATTTACCATCCGAAAGGCTCTGGGGGGTTGGGTACTCTTGAGTAGCCTCAGATGCTCTAGCTTACGATCCTATTGGGATCCTCCTTTGGCTTCAGCGAAGGAGAGAGTGGACAGGAGTGAGGCTACTTTTAAAGAGACCATGCAAGTGCAGATAGACGGCTGGTTACATGAAAACAGTGTTTGGCGAGCTGGTGAACATCAGGGGGGGGCCTACGGACGCACTTCCATTTCAGGGCCTTGCGCACAAGCTTAATTTGGGTTCGACGGGATTTCACATCATGGAAACCTGAATAAACCTACTGCCATGCGTTGTTGAATGGCATTTTAAAAACCGGCGTCAAACGCATTTCAGAACTGTCAAAGCTAGCACGATAACTCTTGCCGTATCTAGATTCACCTACCTCGTTCAGAGGGTAGAGGTAGTATTTTCGGAGACTAGCTAGTCTATGTAGTGCGCCCTTCATTATTCTGATTATTTCGAAAGCGTAATCAGACATCCAGCCATGGCTACCGCATTGTACAATGAAAAGACATGACGCAAGGCAGCCTGCCAGTCTACCAAGAAATGGGGCGATTCTTGATTATTTACACCTTGCCTTTTCCAACTTCTTCCTTTCCATCAAGAGCTTTATCATTCTTCTTAATCCCATTGCCAAGTAAAATTTTGCAGATAGACTTGCAGAAGTACGGCCCAGCCGTACGCTCAAAGGCTCTCACAGTTGCCGACAGCCCATTCCCCCATTTCACCGTCGCAACTCGGATACACCCAATTTGGCATTGAAGATACGGTACATCCAAATTAGCCGTGTTGAACAGAATTCCTAACGCCCCAGATATTGGCTTGTGAGGTTCAAATTCATCAACGAAGCATGACTTCAGCCAGTCGAGTACTTCGTCCTCACGATTGCGCAAGAAAATGAGCACTGCGCAGGGTGCAACTGGGCAGTAACTTCCAACGATACTTTGCTGTGTGTCAAGCGAGATAGCATGATGATAGCCCGGATCTTGTTTTGGAGCTGCTTGTTTACTGCTGGCGAAGGTATTGCGAACGCGTTCTCTGATGCGACGAAAGGAACTACAGTATACGCAGTGGACGTACAAGGATAGTGATACGCACAAGTCTTGGATCTGTTCAGGAGTGAATTAGGGGGCACTCTGGGAAGAACGAGGCGGCTAGAGCGGGATCTGTCTTATACATAATTGAATATACGCAATCACGTGCTAATGCATGAGCGACTAGGACAAGTGGGCAGAACAGATGGCACTCAATCGGTTAGCTTGGGTAGTAGAAGACGCCCTAATATACTCCCTAGCAGTTTATGGACCACATTGCTTGCTATTGAATGACAAATTACAGTACAATATATCGATTGAAATCCAAGGACACTTGGAGCTAGAATGCTACCATGCATGAGGCATGATTTACAGAATGGAGAGTCTTGTGACAGACCAGTGCTGTGAGAGAAAGCAGTGGAATTTTCCGAAGGTCAGAGGAGACCGTTATATAAATAGCATGTCTGGTTAATTCACGTACCTGGGACATTGTATGTCAGTATGGCCACCATTGGTGCCTGTATTATGGATATTAGCCGGAACATTAATTGTCGCCAACGACATACATTTCCCAAAGTTGTTTATCGTAACTTCAGAACACTTCGCCTGTGACGTATTCACTTAACTGGCTATATTTCATCTAACAAACGGGTATCAAGCGAATCGTATAACGGTAAAGATAATTTTAACCGTACCAAACCACTTTTATACACTGTTCCTCTGGGTAATGAGGTTCTTTCCGGGAATTGTATCTTTCTTTGCCCCGTCTTTTATTGTCGGGTCACCACTTGGCGACATTGTAAACCTTAGAGTATATCCGATAGTCTCATGGGCTCATTACACAGTGCATCCAGAAATGATATGGGCTTAATTCGTAATTATGGTATATAACCATGGTTGAGGAGTCCCAGGCGACAAAATCTTGTCGGTGAGCTATGCTTGCCGACAACAGGCCTTAACACGTCTTTCTGGGCGAAACCGAAGTTCCATCTTACCAGTCGATGGCCATTTCGTCACAACCGGAGCCAACAAATAGACTACTGGATTCTGTGTCTTCAAGAAATATATCTACCACACCGGTCGACCTGTGGGTTGGACTGGAACTCGATAACCGGACAGCACCAGTTAATGGGCAGCAAATCATGCTCTATGCATTTTAAATCCGATAACCTACCCCTCGTTGCTGTCGCTGTGTATTGGTCAAGCTTAGCCGTTGATATGCTCAGCCAAGCACTGATTTGTATTTGCAAGGAGCGAGACCGCAGAGGAGCACCTGCCCAAAGACTTGATACAGGGGTTAGTAGATCTAGGACAACTATATACAAAGGGGGGAGTAGCACTATTACACCCACAAAATTTCCCAAAAGTCCTGAGAGGGACTATTTTAGGCGACAGAAGCGTTTGAAAAAATCAACGAAACGAAAGTTTCAACGACCGCAAGGTATTTGCATGGACAAAAACCGGTGGGAAGTCGAAAGGCTGGTATCAAAGCGCAAAATCGGAAAGACAGTTTTCTACCAAGTTAAATGGCAAGGTCGCACTGAATCTTACAATTCGTGGGTAAAGAAGGATCGCATAGGCCGCATATTCGTCGCGAAATTCGAGACCAAACCAACAAGAGACCTATACATTAGGGCAACTCCATTGCCCTACCCCTACGGCAGAAAGCCATCCTGGCCACCCCAGTACCATAAAAACTTTGGTCGTCCAATTCAGCCATCTTGGAAAATAGTGGATACACAGATAACGGAAATGGTGCTAAACTCGTTACGGACACGTGCCCGGAAGGACTGAAAGAGGGCGGCACCGATGCCAATGGCCAATGTAACACAGCGTACTGGCAGTGTAAAAGTGTGAATGCTTATGTGCCTGGAATGTATCCTCGATGGCAGCATGGGAGCGCAATGTTGACAGTCAGATATGTGTGAAGGTGATTTCTGGCTGCCAAGGTTTATTCACATCGGTACGTGACCGGACGAGGCTTGTGTTATTTCGTAGCACCGGAACGGCGATTTCAAATGCCGTACATTTTTTCTTTACTTCTTCAACTAACATCGACTAAGAGACCAAGTCTAAGATTCCGGTGGTGTCTAAATACACGTTCCTCAAAGCCCAACTCCCGAGGAGTCTCTGTACGTGCGTCTGCGATTACTCCTCAAGTCCGTCAGATACAGTAGCACTTGGGGAAATTAAAGGCAACGAGCCAACCTGAAGCCTATGCACAGTGCTTTCCTTCGGTTCATAGCTTCCTTTTCCTCCTCTATTCGACGTGTCTTCAATTCTGTTCTAACCGTTCTTGTCACTTCTCGCCGTTGTCGTGCCGTGGAGACCCTGCTTTACATTTTCATTTGCCCAACAAAGTTAGGCCCCATAGAGAGCTTGCGTTACAAACTTGCACCATCTGCTGGGATACTTGGAGTCGGCCCACTAATTTGCCTGCTTCTTGTGGACTTACCCATCCAGGAAAGCTTAGACTGCTGTCGAGCACGCCTGAGAAGTTTAGCACGTATAAACCGCCTCTTGAGGGCTGCCATATGGATGCTTTCCTGCTCGTGAGATGATCGCGCTCATAAAAGCTAATCCTGCACCTCATGTTGTTAGTTGATGTAGTCTTATGTTCTTATTGACGGTCATACGTACCCAATGTCGGACGTGGCCGGTAGGGCATGGTCACGATCGCCATCTCGCTTCTGCGCATCCTTAGGGGATATCGCTCCTTCTGGGTCCAGTTTGTACAAGCAAAGCAATATCTGATCCTAGCTGTTGTCTAATACTCTCTCCTTTTCACCTACCATCATGATGCATCACCCAAAACTGAGTTCTATAGGGCAGATGTAAGTCATCGGTTCGTGTACACGCCTGTGCTGACGGCGTGATAGCCCTTCTTGCCCACCCTGTCCGCCAGCTCGCTCGGCCATTGGGGCGAGCATCTCGACAGTCCGCGCAAACGGGTACTTGGGCCGCCAGCCCAGCTCCCGCACCGCCTTACTAGAGCCGTAGACCTGGTTGATGCGCCCGAGGTGCTTCCAGCCCTTCTACGCAAACACCTCGTCCACACTGGAGGCGACCTTCCGAAACACCTTGGCCAGGTCGGGGTCCATGAGGGCAAGCGTTTCGGCGTCGTTGGCAAGCGGCGGCAGCGCGCTGATGATGTACTTGGCCCAGCCAATGTGCCTTGCCTTTGCTATGGCGCACGCGGTCCTGGAGACATCGAGCATCTTAAGGTGAGCGTCGCGCATGGCCGCGCGTCGGTCCTCGTCGTCTTCCTCCACCGGGAAAAAGCGGCTCATGCTCAGCACCAGCACGCGCATTCGCGTCTGTTCGGCGACGAGCGCGCACAGTCTTCGGCTGCAACCCTGGGCACGCCGTAGATGTTCTTGGGCACGGGGACGACGCGCTCATCGATCCAGGCATCGGGCGAGCCGGGACGGGGGTGGAGTGCGAAGCCAAGGGTGCTGGTGATGCTGAAGAAGACGAAGCTTTGGATCTGGTCGCCGGGCAGGGATGATGCTTCCTCGGGAAGGATGAGGGTGCCGAGATGGCCCTCTTTTTGGATTTCTGCCAGCCATGAGGTGTCGCTGTGAAGTCGGCTTCGGTCAGTAGATCTCTTCGCCGTGGTGGGGTTTGGTGTTGAGGGGTCGTCCGAAGGTGTCAAGTCGGCGAATGAGTCAGGCTCCGAGTCGCGCGTTTGCAACTTGCTAAAGGGTCGTCCGTAGCAGACTAATTTCGCGGTGATATGTCTGTTGAATTGGTGTGAAAGTGAGTTAAGTGAAGCCGATGAGTGAAGTCAGGTGGTGGTTGACGATGCCACCTGCGAGGCACTTGAAACGTCCTCCATAACTTTCACTCACATTTGACTTGAGCAACAATAATCACCAGACTCGCAACAAATGCGAACCATTGACACAATCATCTTTATTATTCTATTCGCGACTGACTACCCTACACCTTCCAGGTCCATTGCTTCACCCTGACACATCGCGAATCCTCCCCCGCACGACAATGCCCCATATCGACTTCGTCATTTGAGCGACGTATGTCCGTACATGATCTCCTCTGGAGTTTACGTAAACATCAGCTGCATCCCCAGTTTCGGTAACGTCCTCATAACCCTTGGAAAGCCAGTCCTTACCCCTTTTCAATGGCGCTTTGCTTGACCAGCATGATTCTTGTCTTTCATGAGCATTCTACCTAATGAGCGTGATCAGCCTCCAGCCCACCAGAAATGATTTCGACGTCCACAATTTTGGAGTTGACCACATTCCCATTCGAATAAGTTCCTTATGGGTCGTGAAAAAAAGTCTAGTCGCAAAATTCGGCCTGACTTTCGACCAGCAGAGATGAAAGCCGAAAGTCCACTAATTGCCCCATCTACGTAGCGTACATTTGTCGCTGTATTCATTGCATTTATATGGTGTTGCACTTAATAAATTGATGCGACCGACAACATTGTTGATGTGATGTTTATTCTTTGTATTTCACAGCCGAAATCTGAGCTAACTCGATCTTCCGGCTGCAAATGGCTTCTGAGCCTCGACCGGCTTCGAGCGTCTACTCAAACTCCTTTGAATTGGAGGATCTTGTCAACAGACTATCTGAGCAAGCTAAACGCCAAGAGTTTTACGAGATTCAGGCTCTTCAAGACGAGCGCGACGCTTTAAAGCGCCAGGTTGATGCGAGACGTTCAACTTGGGCCTCACTCTACCAAGTCGTGATGGAGTCAGCCGATGTTGCCACCAAAATGTCTCTTGTTTGTAGAGACGCCCAACGTCGCATAGATCGTGAGCGTACAAGAGATCGTGAGAGAAAAATACGGCTAGCAAACTGTACCTCAATCTAGAAGATTTACGCTGGGCTCGACGCATAGTTCAGTTATCCACCGATACGTATTCGGAGGAAGTCGTTTTAAGTCATGTAACTGGTGAGGTCATACTGTATCGAGAAAATAGGTACTACAGATGATATTTTGATGTTTCAATGAAGAGAAGCATGCTCTCAAACATGATATGACGTAGGCTGGATCATCATTTCACCGACATCACTGTATAGGAAAGGCTGGCTGTAAGAGGATTGCGATACAAACTGGACCTGGCATATGGCAAATCTGGCTGCTCCAATACGACTGCCTGTCTTCTGATTCTCCGAGGAGCGTTTAGTGCCTAAGGAGAAGTCTTGTCTGACCTTCTGGACCAAACGAGAACATTCACTGGATGCCTCCAAGAGCGGACGGAGTGGGCATATACGCTTGAGAATTCACCTAGATATAACATGCAAGGCAGGCAAATGACGAGGACGAGGCTTCAGGAAGTATGAGCACACATGAGCCACTCAATTCACTCCTCTTGGGAAGTCACGGCTGAGGCAGAGTTCGAGCCGGAACGCGTTCGTTGTCAGAACTATCCGAACCAGGTGATCCGTTTGCAGGCCAGCGTCCCTGAGAAGATGCCACAGGGAGGCCACTCAGACACTATCTGCTGGGACTTGTTGAGATATACATGATATGCCTTCTTTCGCGGCCGAGTTCTCAGCTCACAGCATGATTAAACTTCATATTTCCTGGTAGAGCCACCGGATCACCTTCTATTGCCAACCACCGGCCCGATCGAAATACCTACGAAGGTGACGATCGATCGTTATAATTCTTCCGTCGGCGACTCAGACTCAGGAAGGTACCATGTTCACTGCAGGCACCTGGGCTGCTATCGTTGACATCCACCTTTCCGACCACAGCGCAAATGAGCTTTACATCTGAATCGGAAACAAGTCAAAAAATACTCCTCAAGCTCATTGATATGTGTTGCGGATTTTGCGACGACCTGCTATCTCTTGTCAAAGAACATGAGAGGCTTGTTGCCGAACAAATTAGCAACAAGGACATCCGATGCCTTCCAGAAAAAGCAAGAAACTGTAGTGTGGATGCAAGAGGTTGAGCGCGGGGAACATGAGGAATATGCCTTATTCTTTTACCGAGACGTTAAAGATGCCTGTATTTGGACGTGGTAATCTAAAGGCCGAGCAGCCCGCATTTAGCCCAGCATTGACAGACCCATTGCAAAACAAGCGATCAAATGTATTGACAGTACATTTCCTAGCTTGATTCATAAGCGGGAACCTGTTCATTGATACTTTGCATTTTGAAGATCGCGGAGCACACCTTTTGTAGGCAACCCAATTTCTTTCGAGTTACTTCGTCACTCGTGCCTGAGCCAAGCTTCGACCTTGAGACGAAGGTTATAATCTTGGCACGAAGCACATTCGCATCTGTTAGAGTCTCGCTGGTAATGTTCCCCCCCGCATGTTGTCTTCGTGGGTATAATGTAGCAATAGACCACATTGGGGCCAATATCCTGCTCGGCGTTCTTTTCCGACGTGATGCGGTCCCCTCGTCTTGCTGCTTCCTTCACTGGTGCATTGTGGTCGGCTGTTCGATTCGCCTGCTCAGCGAGCCCTCGCTTCTCAGCAAGCCTTGCTGAGCGCCTTAGATACATCATGTCTGGATGTCGAAAGTTTGCAAGCTGTAACAAAAGCTGTGCAAGGTTTCCTCTACACGAGTGTGACCTTGATGCGGCTCGCAGCTCCAATTGTGGAGCTTGGTTGGGTTGCCAATTCGTGAGCTATGTCCGCAGAGCCACAAGTGTGAGCAAGTCTGTGGTGATGGAAAGGGGAGCAAGTCTGTCATACCGAGCAGGTATTGGCTAGCGGTAAAGCGGGTGGGGTCAGCCGTCATGGATCGAACGGCAAGCGACACTGCAGAAGGGGCGCCGTCAATACTAGTAACGCTGCCCCCCTTTCAATGCTCTGGTTGATCTCGAGAGACGATGTTCGCACCGTATTGAGTGGGGACACCAGTGGCTTCATCTCTAGTGGCGAGTCACGGTCGCTGCAAATCGCCAGGCAGGGACCGAAAAAGACGTATCAAGCTTAGTGATCCAACGGGCTTCCCGTGTGCTATTGCCTCCAACTTGCCAAGTTCCACGCGGAGCTTGGGAAATCCAGTTGCCGCCAAACATACACTTCAGCGAAGAGTCGCTTTTGCACAAGCATTTATACAGACATCTGGCTGACGATGTCGATTTGAGTGGTTCCGCAACAACCACTTGTTGACAAGCACCTGGCCAGATTTCCACCGTTGAGAGGCTGATAGGGCAAGGACTGTTGCTATAAAGAACAGATGTCACTTTGGCCCAACGAGTCTTACATGATGACTGAAAACAGTTGAAATGGCGACTCTAGGGTTCTCCGCGGAAGGTCCACACCCACTCACGGTTCAGTGGATCATAGCAATTTATCAGGAGTTTTGCAAAACCGAACAGCAATTCCGCGCCGTTGTGGAGTTGAGGAGTAAAGATATCAATTATCTCAAGCAACAATTGCAAAGCATGCAGCAGCGAATAAAAGTCGAGGTTTCTCGTCGAGACACGCAAGAGCAAATGATCAGCACTCAAAAGCAGTTGATTGACTCGCTGAGAACTGACCTAGCTAGTCAAGAGCAGACAGATCTGAGTCACCGAACAGATACCGACCAAGCTCCACGGGTTCAACCTCATTCATCCAGTCCCGTCCCTTCAGGCCTTGCCCTCCCGTCGGCTCTGTCAGGCACATTCCCCACCAACATTTTGTTGAATACTGGGAGCTCATCGAGCAATGGAACCCAATCGGAGGGTAACCGTGAAAGGGGCCGCCGCAGTTGCGACGCTCACCTCTGCCTTGAGCCAGTGGCTGAATGGTGCGCCAGGAATTAGCCTGAAACTTGGATCTCAAACTTCCTGTTGTTATCTGCAACTCTGCTCTCTCGTGGGCTTGAAGAATAAGGGGATCAGCAATTGAAGAACGAAACGTCTTATCGGGGCATAAAACAGCACGTGATCAACACGCAAGGCCTTCCGATCGGTTCTTTGAGAAAAGACTTGACCATCCAAATGCAGTCAGTGGTTATCCAGCCGAATGACATTCGTTAAATTGTGACTCCAGCCGCAGTGATGTTGTTAAGTCTCTTCTAAGTTCCTGTCAGCTACCTTGACCACGTATCCTAGCAGAACTGCATGGCCTTCCATCACCGAAATGCAACCCGCTCATCTTGAAGGGACCGGATTGCGGATTCTGAAGGATGTAAGAGACGCGCATGTCTTGGAATGGGAGATAATACGTTCATGGACATATCGGTGTCCAGTGCGTTGCGTGCTCACCGCAAGTTTCTTACGTCGTTGCGGTACCATCGGGCGCCATCGGCGACTACTGCCCTTCTGTTTTGTTTTTGGTTATATCTTTGACACCGAAAGGATGGGTACACATGTTGGAGCAGACAATTGCGGACAGCCCTTAGTAGAGCACACTGGATGTTGGATGTAACTGAAACGGAGAAGACGACTGAGTTAATCGGTCAATGTGGTTTGTGCCTCCATGCCCCCCCCCCCCCCCCCCCCCCAAAAAAAAAACCCCCAAACCCCCTTCTTTTTCTTTTTCCCAGGTAACAACATCAAATATATTCGGTATCCCCGGTATCACGCGCGCAATTAACGATCAATGGTTGGCTACCCTCCCCGCAATTTTGTCAAGCCTTCTCTCCACGTCTTCCATAGTCATAATATCTGCTTCGGCTAACATCCTCCGCTCCGTCAAAAGCTCATACGACGTCAACCTTCCGATTGCTTCAAAAGCCTCAATCTCGGCGATAGTGTGCAATCGGGATTACATATGAGTTTGGACCGATTTGTAAAGCCCATTGACGTCTTCAATTGTAGCAGCATCCAGACTTTTTAAATCGATGTTCTTCGGCAAGTCGGACAAGATACAAATGAGGGTGTCGATAGGTGTTTTCTTGGGTTGAACTCGCGTCATGGCGTTGCTGGGAAACAAGATAGCTTGCGTTCAGAGACCTTGGAAATGGCGGCTCTATGAGATATATCAATATGGAACTACATGCTAAAGCCACTCTCCGTGATATGTAATTTAGTAAACGGTAGCCGGCGTAGTGTATCACTTCTTTAATCTTCATGCTATTGTTCAAGACGGCGATGTCCGACATGATCAATATATTGACAGTAAGTTGGTGGTTTCATCACGGAAGGTACAACCTGAGCAGCCGAGCACAGTACCTACAATAGTGGTATGTACAGAGAAGAGTTCAACGGCACGCCTCTCAAACACTCCAATAGTAATTCAGCAGACTGAGGCGGGAACTGGACATTACGAAGACAAAAGTTGGGAAGTGCATGTAGATTAGCCACACTTTCCCTTTTGGCTCGGCTTCGCCGCGGGGCGTACAAACTATGGGGGGGTGTTTGGGTGGGCCGAAGGAGCTATAACATATCCTTTGTCTACAGTATGTATCAACTTCCAGCTAACTATAGCAGAAGCTGCATCTACTGAAAGCGGCTCCTATATCAAAATCAATTTTATTTTCCGAAGCCAGATTCCGTCCGGAGGAATAATGACAGAGGAGGATGCTTTGCTTTCATCCAGCGCGCACAGTCCGCAGGGTGAGCAAAAGAAGAACGTTGGCAAAGCATGGGGGTCAGCGCCTAATATTGGGAAGACATCGTACATTGATACACCGAAACCCATTCTCCGCGGGATACATGCTGGGCGCCGGACCTTCATCTCGCCTGTTACCTATGAATGGATTCAATTTGTCCATAATTACAGAGCAAATCAGTTGCGAGCTCAAAGCATTCGAAGAGAGAACCAAACCACAACCTTTGCAGCGGATGTTGACAAAGCGGAGGCTCCAATTCAATTGGCCTCTTCATTTTTGACTACCCTCGCTAGTCAGGAAAACGCAAGTCTAGACGTAGTTCATGAGAGCAACTGGATCAAATGCAGGGCTGAACAGAGATTGAGTAAGTGTAAGCAGGAGACATTGGAAGCCTTATGGACTTTTTTGTAACGTACTACGGGTAATATTGCGCGACAATATGCCATGTCGAGCGATTGCAATCATATTCTTTATGATCAGTTGACTGCTGCTACTTACAATGGTGAAACCTTTGGATGAAGGAAATGTTTGGAGCATCTTAGGCTTTTACATCTACCATCCTCGTCACGTCACCTGGTAATCGATGATACCTGCGTTCCGAGAGGAATGCATTGCAACAAAAGGGGGTTGGTAATGGCGAAAGGCTAGCGAATTCGAAGTACGAGACGGATGCAATACGTCCCACTCGGTACGCTGCGCAAAGTGCGCGCCTCTTTTCAACTAGAGCGCCATTAAGCAAGAGTAAGCGTTTCCAGTGTCGGCGGTAGCCCTTCTGGAGTGCCGCTCGTCTTCAAAACTACTCCGGGGTTTATTCGACTTCACAAGTGACCGAGATTCCAAACGCCATAAGTGACGATATTCACAGACTCGCCTTCTGGCCTTCGCCGGCTGACGCAGTGGAAAGGGCAAGAATTGTGCCAGTACACAACTTCACCGTTTGATCTACCACGGCAGCCGGACATCACACACCCGGTAGCCAACATCGGCCTGTTACAAACTTGCTGCCGATTCTATCACGCGCACTCTCTCCTGTTATGGACATTGTTCGCGAATTGGGAATCCTACCTATCTCTACAGCTTCTGGCCGGGTTTCGCCGCAGCTCTGACCCGAGCAGAGGAACGATGTACGGTTGTTGTTGCTAGGCGCTCCACAGGCTTGCTACGAAGAGAGGGCTCGCGGAGCAAGCGAATCCAGCAGCCGGCCACAATGCACCAGTGGAGGAAGGAGCGCTAGATGACAACAGCATAACGACAAGCGCCCAAGACCAGGGGTACCAGATCAATCGAAAAAAGAAGGCAGAGGACATTGGCTCCAATGTGGTCTATGGTTATGCAGCCTGGGAGGATGAGCGCTGACAGCCACAGGCAGACTATGCCTCTCTTGCGTGCCGTTCAGTCTGTCAATTAAGTTGGTCTCAGGAATTTAATGTGCCCGAGATGCGACTGCAATTTCAACGCCCTTTTCAACGTCTCCAGTGGCATTCTGGAAGTCAATCTGACAGCGCTCTTTTGGGAGTTTAATACTGAAAAAAAAAAATGGTTTGATTTGGGCACTAATTGGTTGAATTGTTGTGAAGTTTCCTTAATATTACGAGCCGCGACGTCGTTTACATGGCGCTTGGGGCCGTTGGGCCTGTGGTGGGCCACGTTAGTGATTAATCGGTTGGGACAGAGCGTGGGGTGGTTTGCATCAGAGCTCGTGGTTGAGTACACAGGTCTGGAGAGTCTAAAGGGACGCGCTCCAACAGAGTAGGTTGTAGAGAGGGTGGTGTACGATGGGTTTGCGGGACAATAGACACGCAACTTGACAAACTCTTGAGGTTTTGCTTCTCGATTGCAGCTCACTTTTTGGAACGGTTTCGCGGCTTCTGCGGCTTCTGGAAATCCTCCGGGAGGGGGAATGCGCATTCCCCCTCAGCCACTGCGACAAATACGCACTGGAAGCAGCTCGCAGAGGGGGTTTGGTTGGAAAAAAATTGTCTCTTCTCCGCCAATGGGCGTGTCAGTAGCCGCCACCATTCGGATTGACATGCCTTTCTGATTCGTTTTGTACGCGCGCTGCAGTCTCCGTATGCCAAAATTAGTGGCAGCGACCTGAAACAAGTGGAGTAAGCAGTTGGCGCTGGATTCTCGAATGATCGAGTAATCGTTCAACATGCCGAGGCTCTGCTATTAAGACGCGACGTCCATCTGTCGGACCGGTGACGCTAAATTGTGTCACTCAAGCTAAGCAGTGCATGTGCCACGGGTGGCAGCCATACCATGGTGCTGTGCGGGCGCGAGACGCGACGAATTGAAGAAGCCATGTAGCATCATGTGTCGATTGTCGCAGCCATTTGGTTCGCCACGGTTGTCGGGAATCTTTCATGCATGGCTTGCTTGGGTCTACGAGACCGACAAACAATGCCAACCGAAGACACCGTTCTACGGGGTTGAGCCTTGTCATTTCCCTTCCATATCAAGACGCATCGAGGCAATCTCTCAAGCGACCGTCTCCATTCTTCCTTGATCCTTATCCTCAGCTTGGACAACATCCGACCAGAATCAAAAGATGTCTTCATTTATATTCCTGAGGAGCCTCAAGGCTGTGATTGACCCAGCAAAGACCTTTCCGCCCGTCCCACGATTTGGAAAATTCGGAATCAAACTACCGCTCCGTCCGACCTCGCTCCAACGAAATTGGCCGCTCGGCTGCTCTGGAATCGCAACGCCCGAAGAAAAAGCCCCCCAACGCCAGCACCAGGAAAAGAGCGGAGGACTGGGAACCAAGCCAGGTGTAAGCTGTGACTATCAAGGCTTCAAGCGCAGATGCGACCCCGACTCCACCGAGTCCCACAAGAGACCAAGGATTGCTGGGACAAGCCCCGGAGTAGCGCTTTCTACTGCCAAATTATCTCTCCGCGGCCGGGATGATCGGTACTCTCGCCAGAAGCCCAATGCTGCCCCTATCCGTCCAAGAGTTCCGATCGAGGCGAGTAACTCAAAGCCGCAAGAGCGCCGCAGCCACTCCTCCACTCTGGCCACGGTCACAACATCGACAAGGGACCGTATCTTAGAGATGAAAGGACCTATTACGAAGAGAAAATGGCACACTCCACGCCCGCTACGGCATCCTCCAAGTAATACTCGTCACAAGAAATTGGCGAAAACCCAAACGCGAAAGCAGGCGTTCCGTACCAACAACCCGAACATCCATGCTGGCCGCGACTCCCAAAAGAGGCCCAGTCGACGGCATCAAAGTACAGTCAGAGGGTTATCATTCGACGATCAGAAGATATCTACTTCCTCACCAACAGAATTCTTGCCTTGGCGTGGCCCAATGCCAGAAATACGGTAGCAATGTGACAATAGCTTGAGGATTTGACACAGTGAGAATGGCCATGGGCACGATACCATTAATAATATGTTGGAGCTAAAACTCCTTGCTTATGGATTTGTCGCGAGTCCCCGAGCTCTTTCTTGCATAAAGTAAGGCGTTGAACAGAGAAACCACTATTCCAGCAGCCAGCAGAATCCAGGTTGAAGAATAATGCGTTCGTTCGTCCCTATAAGGGCTCATATTCAGATTCTCACCCATTGCGCCATCAAGCCACGAAAACGTCGAGCTGTCGTGCCCTAATGTCCTACTCTTCGACAGGTGTGATGTGCTCAGGACAGGCAACTCGAGAGAGTGAAGCAAACAGCCCATGACTTCTTCCTACAATAAGCGTTTTTAGTCCCGCAGCTGGTTGGCATACGCCAACGAAGTACACGCAAAAGATTGTAACCGAGCGGCGATGTTGCTGCGCCGGGTCGTCGCTTCCTCCATCTCTACGAGCGTGACTATACGCCTTGATGTCTTCAAAGGGAGGGACAAGGCTAGGTTTATTAGGCACCTCCCACCTACTGAACGCGAGGGGATGCATTAGCATGGGATTTCTATCGCGGAACTGTGCGCTTTTGCTCCGCCCGTTGTTGGAGCCGGGACGTATTTAACCCGCAGGTCAAGGACGGGGCGTCGCTCCCAGGCGAGATACAATTGGCAGACAGCCCTCCGGCAAACGCCATTGAAATACTACGTTGGTCTGCCTTGTCGTAACTAAATGCAAAATCAGGATCTCCTGTCGCGCCAAACGAGCGCTTAATCTTCGCCACTGACTGGGGGCTTCAGTTATTGCCTCGTGGGTTTCATTTACATACCGATAGCGCGGCGCATTGTCAAAGAGCAGATTATGAAATGGGGCTCCTTTTTCAATGACTACTTTAATATGCCAAGAGCATAAGTAATCCCACCGGGTCCCTCCAGCATTCCCTCCAACATTTGGCTTCAACCTGTTTGCCAATGGCGAAACCTCTCACGGAGGCATACAATAACTCGCGAAGCTTACTTGAAGCATAAAACCTTTTTCTTTCCTTGCTTGGTAGCCGATTGACCTCGGGCGCTGAGAATGACAATGCTGGGTTCGGTGTCTCTAAGCCATCGTTGGATGCTTTCGTTCCTGTATCTTGCACTCTCCTCCCCAGAGGGTTGTTTGATGGTACTGGACCTCACAAAAGGTAAGAAGAAAAAACATCATAGAGAAAAGAACGATGTGATCTTACCCTTTTGAGACGCTTAGACTAACGTCAAGCGAGGCGGAGGGCTTTCTCAACATACTTGCTGGGCCGGTAGCTTGAACTTTGAGGTCAAGAACTTGTTATTTGCTGTAAAAGAAGAGTTTTGATAGAGGTAAAGGATGTATTCCTTTGAGGTCTCAAAGCTCCAACCCAGATCACATAAATAGTACTCGCGGGGAGGAAGGCAGCGTTTGCCAGCCCAGGCGAACGATCATTTTGCATGTCGTCGTCTCCCAGGATCGTGAAAATATGCGGTCGTTCATTCCCTGATCTGCCAGACAATAGGTCGCTGGAGTTTCACTGCAGCGGCTTGTTTGCTCAAGCCGCCATGCTTGCTCTACCGGCATTGTAGCCGGAGGTTTGCTCCAGCGACATATATGTTTGAGCTGCAGATTTTTCTTAGAGGCAAGCGTTCGACAGCGCGGTTTCAGCCACCATATGAAAGTGAAGTATTAAGCCGCAACGAGTGCAAGAATTACTGGTTGGGTTCGTTGTATAAGCCATGTGCTAGCAGCCACTCGCGCCCTTTCAGTGGACGATGCTCGCAGCGTGCCAGCGGGTGGCGGTTGAATCAGAGGTCGATTGACAGATTCGTTGGGTTGGGAGTCGCCCCGAGTCGGATTGTCAGGTAAAGGCCCCATCATCGTGACCACTGGCCTGTTGTAATGAATATTTCCATGGACACATATCGCGCGTAGGCAGCCACCCTTGGGCCGGGGGGGGGGGGGGGGGGGGGCGAATCGATTGGCTGTGAAGTGGAAACGGGCCCGTTTCGCGACGCAATACTAGGGATGTCCTTCAGCCCGTCGAGCAGACTCGTCTCCTCCTCGGTCCTCGGACGACGGTGGCGGCGTCGGGATGCCAGGCGTCGCGGCATTCTTGCAGGGCGTCGACGGCTCCTGCGCGTTCTCGACGACGAAGTAGTGTAGTCAAGCATCCCTTTGCTGTGAAGTACGTCTGCATATGGCACGAGCGCCAGAGCGGAATGCACAATCTGTGCTGCCAGGTCTTCCTCCCGTGCGTGACGTGGTTGTGCATCGCAGCGAGCCGCCTCGTGCAGAAGTCGCAGTCAGTGGCGCAGGCGCAGCGGTAGCCAGACTTGCCAGAGTACACGCGAAGGCCGTCGATCGCCCGGCACAGCCTTGACCTCTCTGGCCTCGATTGCCGCAGCTCCTCCGCAGGCCGTAGGCTGTAGCTCGACCGAAATTCGATTTATCCCCTTCAGCTCATCGCCCTTCCTTCGGTGCGGCTCGGGCCGCAGGTGCCGTCGCCAGCTGGTCTTTTTAGCGCCATATGACGACCCGGTGATCAGGGTCGTTATAAACATATTTAAACCCACAGCGCGTGCACACTTGTCGATTCGATGATGACGAACGATGATATGGATAAATGGATTGGCTGGGCTTGGGTGGGGCACCTTGTCTCGGTGGTTTTCTCAATAATTTCCTCAACTTCCTGGCTCCTATCTGAACTCGCCCCGGCATTTGCCCTGCCTGGCTCGTGCATGCGCATACGGCAAACGAGCTGATGACGCAGTCGGGCCCAGCCTTCCAGCCTCAGTCCTCGCGGCCCCCTTTGGGCAGGTCTACCCAACCCCTCCTCCACCCCCTTCTCCTTTCCAAGGCAAATAAGAGCAGGTGTTCGTACCAAGTTCAGTCTACGTCAGGGCATTTTGGTTAACCGTACGGACTACTAAACGGCTCTTTCCCGGCAAAGGACATGATTCCAACTCTTACTCTATATGGCCATTCAGTCAGTACGGCCTTCTGGGTGGCGACGAAGCCAAGATGTCGAGCGTGATGTACATGATGTACACAAATGATGTACACAAATGTGTACACACACAGTCTCTTGTCGTCCAAGAAGACCCACGACTCTACCAAAACATCATCGCACCGCCCAGCGTATTGATCTGTGGCCTGCCTCGCCCATAGTGTTTCATTACGACTACTCCACGTCGAACGCTGGTGGCATACCATGCGAGGCGGCATACCTGTCATCGCATCCAGGAGTCAAGGTCCGCGTACTTTGCCCGCCAACGAACATTCTCCAGATTCGGATGAGTATCGTTCCACTGTCGCAACCCCTAGCCGAAGGTTTCTTAATACCTCACAGAGAATCTACAGCGATCTCCCAAACGTCCAGGTTGAAGAACTGCGCCACGACGAAGCGGATCTAAGTACGAAGCGCATGCTTGACTTAATGGCTGTCAGCTCCGTTCAAGGCGCCGGCATGCCGCTATATTTACACGTTATCATGCGCATCCTGGGCCAACTGCGCATCATGCAGTAAAGTTCCAACTCTTCGTTCAATTATCAAGCCTTCAAACAGCATCTGGATGTGGAGTACTTGACCCCAATGGTGCCCCCTCTAGCAGCACTTTGACACCCTGGAGAGTTTCATGGCGAGCGAGCAGGTGTCTGTCGCCCCGGGGGGAGTTACCGTGTTGACGAGGCGAGGAAGTGATTGGTACCCAAAGGTTTGTCGACATCGTCCCAGGGTAAAAATCTGTCTTGCTAACAACCTCGCAGGCCGGACGATTGACCATCATCGACCTATCCTGCCCATGTGTCACGGCAGAGACTGCATGTGCCCTGTTCAACATCTGCCTTGGTCTTTTTTTGGAGCAGGCATCAACCATTGGCCGCGTTGTTGCTCTTGATGAAGCGATTGGAATAGGCGCCGATGAGGCCGGTATACAGTCTGCGGACTAAGGGCCCGTCAACCATTTGTCCTAGCTGTGAGCATCCTGAAGAAAATTACTGCTGTAGCTCTACCATGTGAAAGAGAGTATTTTTGGCTCACCGTCTAGTCACAAACCGCAACAGCCGATGGCTGTTTCTGGCTATTTTGCTGTATTACATTTATTCACTTGGGGCACACTATGTACCACAGTGTGGCGGTAACTTGTGGACTGCTACACTTTCCTAAGGTTCGAAAATTGATATGTGGATGAGTCGACTTGGAATTTTCTTGACTGTTTGGTGCTTGGCCTTCCCGGAATCTTGGTCTTCCTAGCATCTTGACCATCTCAGCATCTCGACCATCCCAGCATCTCGGCCACTTCAGCATCTCGGCCATCCCTGCATCTCGGCCATCTCAGCATCTCGACCATCCCAGC
>BCKH01000019.1:0-23428 GCA_001600555.1 Albophoma yamanashiensis | reverse complement strand
CAGCATCTCGGCCATCTCAGCATCTCGACCATCCCAGCATCTTGACCATCCCAGCATCTCGACCATCTCAGCATCTCGACCATCCCAGCATCTCGGCCATCCCTGCATCTCGGCTATCCCTGCATCTCGGCCATCCCAACATCTCATTCTCTTTATTTACTTATTCATTCATAGACTGTCCCAGCCGCCTTATGGCAGCTATGCAGCGTGCAACTACTCATACATATGCTCACACAACCCGGGGGATCAGTCTCTCCTGCAGGAAACAATGCTTGCCACGCGGTCCTGCACGAGAGGCCTCTCCCTGTCTATCGACGGGACCTGTGATCGCCCTCTACTCATAGCTATTCTATCTGTTCTGCCTCTTTGAACTTCTTAGTCCTTTCCTGGCCCTCCTCAACTTCTGTTTGACCAGATTCACTCGTCTATGCTGCGTATTGGAGTACCGTGGATGGGACTGCTCGAAATTGTCCTAGCAGCCCCATCCTGATCATCATCTTTGCTGCTTGCACGGCTTTTGACGAGCTACCGAGAATGCGTTTGATATCTACGCATGGGTGCTTGCCTGTCCACATTTTCTGTCAATCTGCCACCTGGGAGTTGGTGACGACGACGGCTTTGGATTCACTTTGGCCGCAAGCTGGCAGGGCTGCAAGGGACGTGCCGCCACGACGGCTGGCAAGAGTTGGGGCCTTTCTGGACAAGAGAGCAAGGAGTAACCAGTGTTAACTATGCTTGCGGGATAGAAGACCTCATAGCCCTGGCGCGGACATTGTGTGCCCTAAGGACTTCGGCTTTTACCGTGAGGGCACCACTAGGCATTGGACATCGCTCTCCCCAACAGCCGTGTTATCCACGTCGACGATTCGCCCCTCAGCTTGCTCATCTTGGCCACAAGCATCGGCGCAGCTGGCACTCGAATCGTCATCTTGGATGACATCGCTTCCAGTCGGCCCATCCAGAGGCGCGCTTGGCGACGCTTGCGCAGAGGGAGCGTCGTGCGTCTATGGCTGAGGATTCGTGTTGCATGGCATTCCTTGGTCGATTTCGACGACAAGGTCGTCCTCGTTCTGCGCCAAATTATCGTAGACTTCGAAGAAAGAGGAGAAATTGCCGTTCTTGCCCAGGGAATGTTGAGCAATTACTGCTCTATCCAGGCGAGTGGTCGGCTTCATACTGCAGATAAAGCCAACGGCGGTTCTGCAACACGCCGTGAACGCTTAAATTGCTTGAGGAAGCTGAGGCGCAGTCAACGAGCACAAACAAAGATATCTGCATATTGTTGCAAGGGGAAACCTTTGTGTTCTTACCACGCTAGAGTCGCATAGCAGTTTGGCCCTTGCTGTTGCCGCCACTGCACATGACCGGTCCTCTCTGGCTCTGGGTGGCTGAACGAGTTCATCAGCTCCTCGATCATCTCCAGAGTCAAAATAAGCGATGGTATTTCAGAGGATTGCAAGGGGAACAGCGGGCCTAGACCAGGGTGCGCTCCGTGCTGCGGCTGAAAGAAACGACCAGTGCAGCGTGGGGCTCTCGCATTGAAAGCGCCGTCCTGGGGTCACAAGCAACTGTGTACTCAACTTGTGCTGACCATGTTCATTGACGTGTGAGCCCAGATGGTCAGTCATAACACAAGCTATTAACATCGGAACACCACTCTTAAGTGCGGTTGCAACCCAAGGAGCTACCTGTCTTCGTTTCGGGATTCGAAATTAATTCGGCTGCTTGGTCGACTTGCTGACATGAGTCAATGATGCGGTATACGATGTCGAAAATGTTTGTTATTGCGCGGAATTTGGCTTTAGTAGGAAATCAGCAATTATGGTGCTTGAAGCCAGACAGCCTGTATCCGAGCATGTATCCGTTCCGTCCCTTGACAGACGATCCATTCAAGCCCATAGACTTCATGCCCGGGCTCTGATCAAGCGCTTAGCAGGAGTTGGGATATCGCTGGACATCCCGAACCTTGGCAGGCATCTGCTCAAACCACCACCGTTTGAAGCGTTAACGGTGTCGCAAGCCTCCGTATTTTTTTCCAGTAGACTCTGACGCATGTGCACATCTCTTTTCTCCCAGTTGACCGACCGGCATGGGTGATCGGCAAATACAATGGGGACTTCCTGCCAAAATCGACTCCGTGACTCCGCCTTTTCCCTATTCAGGGCACACCCAGATGTCTCCTAACAGTCAGACTCTCTCACAACCCAAGCAATATCTAGACTGGCTAGACTTATGTGCTTGTCACATTCGTGCAGCAGTAAATTGTCGAGTGTGGGAATAATGCTCTTTTTGACAAACCTACTTGCGGCACCGTCCTGCGGGCCCTCTTACTGCAAGATCATAAACATGCGCCGAGGCAACGATTTGGTCGCAGATCAATCTTCGGCAGCGAGACGTAAATAGCCACATCTTTCCCCAGGTCGAGGGTACATACATACACAATCTCATTCGTCCCCATATGCAGACGAAACGGTTTTCCACAACGGTTGGACGACCGGTCTACCGCAGTTTGCGATCGTCTCTTTCAAACATCGACCTTGTCTAGGGTAGATGATAATGACTTGTAGCGTGCCTCATGATGAGACTGGATGTTTTTATTTCAGTAGCACCAGTGCTGTCATGCTTGGTACAAGCGACCAGCTTGCAAAAGCCAGTTGCGGAAATCATCGCAGGCCTGCCGTCCTGCGCTGTAAGAACCACCTCATTACATCCTTTGCCATTACAATTCCGACATTCTGGTAGTGCTGATGAAATTACGTTTTGGGTTTAAGATCCCCTGTTTAGCTTCCGCCACCGCGAATTCTACATGCGTGGTGACTGACGTTCGATGCCTTTGCTCCGATGACACCTTGCAGGAGGATGCCAGTCGCTGCATTCAAGCCTCCTGCACACTCTCAAAGGCGCTCTGCAAGTTTTCCTTCACCAACTTTGCATATTTACCTCGGCGATAGGCGTTGTAGCTAATCATTCGTAATGCAGTTACGAAAAATGCCACTCAGACGGCATGCAGTGTTCCTGTTCGAGATAAAGCGGCCAGGTATAACACAACAACAATTCTTTTGGGGGTGATAACTATCCTAATCACCGCCACACGTCTTATATTTAAGCAGTTCTTCAGCCGTGCTAAGGCTCTTGACTCTGACGATTGGACCATCCTGGGGACAGCGGCTATCTGCATATGCGGCATGGTAATCGGTATCGAGGGCCTAACGGCTTATGGACTTGGCAAGGATATTTGGACCTTAACTACCTCTGAGATCGCCAAGTTCGCTCTTTACTTCTACGTCATGGAAATCCTTTACCTTTCAGGTATATCACTCATCAAACTCAGCTTGTCTCTTTTCTACCTCAAAATATTTTCCGGCTTGACGATACGTCGTTTACTTTGGGGTACCGTTATCTTCAACATTACTTATGGGTTTGTCTTCGTTGTTACTGCTATCTTCCAATGCTCACCCGTCAACTACTACTGGAACCAATATCTTGATGGATCCCGAGGTCATTGTGTGAATATTAATCTTTTCGGGTGGCTTCATGCTGCGATCGGCGTCGCTGTCGACGTCTGGATGATAGCGCTCCCGCTCAGCCAAGTTGTCAATCTATGGCTGCACTGGAAGAAGAAGATCGAAGTGGCAATCATGTTTTTGCTCGGGACATTGTGAGTCGCTGGCTTCACCCTCACGGCAGAAATGTAGCATCCAGTCTCTCACATCCGCTAACATGGAGTGTTTCAGCGTTACAGTAGTTTCCATCCTTCGTTTGCAGTCGCTGATTTATTTTGCCAACTCGAGCAACCCAACATGGGACCAATGGATGACGGCTTATTGGTCAATCATCGAGATCAACGTCGGCATGATTTGCACTTGCCTGCCATCGCTTCGGTTAATATTCGTTCGTCTGTTTCCGAGAAAATCAGGGACGTCGAATTCAGCATACTATCAACATGATGTTGTCAGTGAGACAAGGAATACACATCGAGGCAAAACTGTGCACACTGAAGAAGACGTGTAGCGTGCCTCCGCAGAGTCCCGCACCAGCAAAATCACACCTTCGTACCAGCTCGACGGGCCTTGTTTCCAGTTAACACCCATCATAGCAAGTAACATAGCGTTTTACATCTCATTCAATGAAATGGCCAAGTGCACCTGCACTCGTCGTCATCCTACAACCAGGCCGTTCCCGCCTTGAGATGCAGTGCAAACCTTGGTACGGTGATACTGATCTCCTTCTGCCCGAGAAAAGGCCCACCTCGATACGGGAGCTTATAGCTTTGACTTGCTGTTGAGGTATGCTGAACTGACCCCGGGGGAAATTTGCTCGCTTCTTGGGCAAAGCCCTGCCGCTGCCCCTTCCCCTACTGTTGTTTGTTGTCCGGTTGGAGACGAAGCAAAGGGGACGACTGCATCCCTTCCGGAATGGTAAGTGACTCTGCGAGCTGGCTGCCTTACGTTTGAGTCCAGATGGGTAACAAGGCCGTGCAGCACAGTTGTTCATGCAGCGACGACATCGCTCGGGGTAATGATCTGAAGGAGGACCCTAAGTCGGGCAAGCGCCACAAGCGTACTGGAGGTTTCAAGTTTGGTCATATTTGAGCTACCGCGGCCATGGTCAGGACCGTCGGCGATTGGACTAACTGTGACCGAAGGCCAACCAGTACAACCACGCTCTTTATATCGACGGCATAAGTAACGTCTTGCCCCGTTGTGCTAAAACCGGACTTCCCCGGGTCCCAACTATTTATACTGTTCGTAAAACCGTATCAAGCACATTAGTCAATGGTGAGTCCGAAGTGCAGTCAAAGTGGGAAATGGCCGCATTCCATTAAGCGCCCTCACCCGTGTTTGGCGCTCTCGCCATGCCACTCCCCATTATTCTTCACGACGTGACGGGGTTGGCCATCGATCGAGATACAGGGACCCTTCAGAATAGGCACGCTGGGTTTGCCACAGACGGCGGTGTCTGCCGCTAGCTGGTGCCCAACGGCGCACCGCAAGATGAACTCGAACTCCGGGGCTGCATTATGGCATAGACAAGGGTGCAGCGCGGTTGAGGTAACAGCGACGAGACGCGGGATGTCCATGCCGCTGTCAGTGACAAGTGGGCCCCGCGAGACAAGCCAGATCCATGCGAAAATGTGTCACGCGTTAACCTGGCTGTCGTATCCCGCGCGATGCTGAGATCATGGACGTAAACCTCGGAGTGACGGCGAACCGTGTCCCAAGCCGCGGCACACGGTGTCGAGACCAATAACCTGGGTGAAAGCGAGGACCTGCTTTCCTGCCATTGAATGGCGCCACACAGCACTTGTCAGTGACTTCCCCAGTCGCCCAGCCTTAACAAGGACCCAAATGGCACTGAATTTCCTTCTCCGGTGCCCATGCCCGGCTCCGGCCCTCCGCAGAGGCCGAGGCGAAGCATTATCACGCTCAGCTCTGTTGCTCTCCAGCTTCAGGCCATCAACTCCTGCGTGCTGCACAACTTTCACCAGACGGTGACAACACCGATTGTCCCCAACGCTTCACGCACATCCCCTTGGGCATCAACCATGTGTGGCATCCCTAGCACACTCTCGCGCTGTCAGATATCCGGTGGCAGCAAGCGCTAAGTGAGCGTGCGAGGCAGGGTCACGCGATGAAGATTCCGCGTTGGGCCGGAATAAAGAGCGGCTGTGCGGCGCGACCCCGATGATGGTGTCTTGGACTCATTGGACCAGAAGGGGCGATGACAGGGTTAGTGAGTTTCATTGGTGGATAACGAACAATGTACTCCGTACCTCACACCAAATGGCGCTTTAGTTGATGACTCTCACCTCTCTGAGCCGCAGCGCAAGACACTGCGCTTCATTGGAGCTAGAGCTCATGATGTATCTGGTGTGGTATGATACCCGCCCAACGCCAATCGGCGGCCAGGAGCAAAACATCCGTCGTCCTTTTATCAGATAACTTGGTGCGCGGGTACTGTAACAACCAATAACATCACAAGCGTCTGCCAGCGAGTTGTCCGTCACGGCTGCATGTAAGCTGCGAACATTGTGGCCCCCTCTGCGCCTCCCATATTCGGTTGGAGAGATGTCAGTGCCAACGGTGGACCGCCCCGAAAAAATGGGGTTGAACCATTCCATACTTTACCATGTTCTTGCGACGGCGGTTGAAGCTGCTTAAGCACCAACATTGTCAGTTGACGTGAAGTATTTGGAGCTACTTCGGATTTCATTTCTGTTTTCAGAATTGCCCTAAAAAGGTTCTTGAACCCATGTGGGAACTTCTTTGATATGCAATAGATCTTAACCCTAGCAACGGGGATATCTTCCCCAAATGACCACCCCTCGATCATACCACAAGCATCGAGTTCTTGCTAGTCGATGGGTATACGATGGTTTGCTTTAGAAAATTTATGATGAGTTTTCACTGTAGAGCTACCCTGATGTTATGCTGGACTATTTTAGTGAATTGGGGCAATTCTACAATGGCCTGCCTTTGAGGCGCTAACTGCCCTTGAAACGGCGATTATTTCACCTATTTCTAGCAAGAATCGTTGTGTCGGTGGAGGCACAATCTATTAGATCTACAATAGTTGTGGAAGAAAGCGATCAAGTACCGCTATTTTGACAAATGATTAATTGTGACTTTCTCTAATGACTTTGCGAAACCTACGTCTAGCCTAGGCGAGATGATCTAAATAGAAAACCGGGAACCAATATTAGCGAGACTTCAATATGCTTTGTCGTCGATGCAACAAGGGACGAGTCGTAAATGTGATCGAGGTGAGGAGGTCAGGAAATGTATTTTTCGGCTCTATACTGGCCACAACAGTACACACGACAACACCGACCATCTGATCATATGCAAAGATACCTCTGTTACTGCCATATCTACTTTACTATTCCTCTCGTATACTCTCTTCACAAGATAAGCGGCGGAGCAGCAATTAATATGCAGAACGACGTTACTAGTGGAAATTCAACAAGGCTCATGATGGCAAGTGAGAATATGCGACAGGGCTATCCTCATATTCCTCCAAGTCCTCCTCGTCCGGCCACACCATCTTATTTCCCCGTCTTGGAGTAGAATCTTTCTTCTCATTGGTATGTGTCGCCTTTTTGAGAACAAAATCGTCTCTTCCATTTGTATAGCCATGTGATGCGACGTGGAACTCTCGCTGCACTTGAGTATCGTCTTTGAACGCAAAGGTTCCGTGCCACCCATTCGGATCTTTTACATGTCGGCCGTTGATGGTTGTTGTGTCATGGATGTCAGCTCTATATAACAAGGGGTGAGTTAGCCCCGGGTCAGGCTGGTTGTCGGTTGCGGAAGAGCTTGCCGGATTAAAATGGCCTTTGGTGCCAATTTCAGGTCACGAGCCGTGGCATAAGCCAAAGCTACTAGCGAGTGCTTTCTCTGTTTGCTGATTGTATCACCAGCGTAAAAGAAGTACTTGACAAGATTAGCTCCACTGGTAGAAGACATGGCATGTGGTTCATAGAATGGAAAGACAGTATATTAGGACGGTCCGAAGTGCAGGATAGGTCAAGTGGTTAAAAGCCTTATCGGCAGCAAGGTCGGTGCTGAGCTTTTGCAGCCCAGACACGGGGAGAACCTGAATGTTAAATACATGTACGCCCAACACTTAATTTTCAGAGTGGTCGGCGGCAAGACGAAGGCCAAATGGACTGCTCGGACGATACGGGCTGCGAAAGATGCTGCTTAAACTCACAGCCCTCCCGTAAGCGCCGAAGCAGTGCATGAAGATGTGCATCATGCAACGCCTATGCGCGCGCGCGTGATTTTTGACCAACGATTAAACAGTCATTGAGGGGAGATTGATGTGTCTCCTGCATGGCGCATGCTGCTTCCAGGAACCGTTCCGCACCTGCATGCACTGCCCTGTGCCTGGCACATGGGTACTACTATGTACATGTATTTATTACTCTCTAAAACTCTTCGCATCAGAACTGTGGTTCTGCGGCTCATCTGAATGAGGAAGGTGACAGCGAGAGTGGGCACGAATGGAGGTCAATTGAAGCTATTGTACGTTGTACGCATACCATGTCTGTGTATTACATGCGTGTCCTGTGTGGATGGTGAAGAGATGTTTGACTCGCCCCACGTGGCTTGTCAGGTGACCCTGCCTCCCTTCCTTCTAGTCTAACACCCCGTTAGGCTGGCGGCAACATTGCTCTTTATGACTTTGGTAAAGTGAGCGCTACAGCATTTCAGCAAGTGGCGACTTGGTCATTCACGTATATCTCAATACTGTACCTGTATTTTTTCGATCAACAGCTGGCTGGCTTGACCAGACCATGCTCCGCCAAGTGATTGGGAGGTCCATTCACCGTCCTTTATTCGCGTGCCATCCTCTCGTCAGACCGCCACCTGTCAGCATCTGCTTCCGTTCACGATTCTTGACAATGGTTCCTCCTGAACCAATCGAGTACGAATGGATCGATGGTGTTGAGAGGCTCGAGCTGTATGAGCCCGGGGGCTATCATCCCATCATGATTGATGACATATTGCACTCTCGGTATCGCATTGTCGACAAGCTAGGGTACGGCGGTTACTCGACTATTTGGCTTGCGCACGATTGTCAACTCAATCGATATGTCGCCATCAAGGTGGGAGTTTCTCAAGACACACTCCCTCAACGCGAGTGTTCTATTTTGCGCGCCCTCTCAGAGTCCAGAGTGATTCTACCCCTAGTCAACGAATCTGCGTCCGTCGCCGCAAATGATGTCGTACCGAGCATGTTGGACGAATTTGACGTCCGAGGACCCAACGGAATGCACAAATGCTACGCAGTCGTTCCCGCTCAAGGGAACCTTAAAGAGGCATCGTTTAGCCGCCTCTTTCCCATTCACGTTGCTCGAGCTCTGGCAGCGAAGTTAACGGTCGCCATTGCCTTTGTCCACTCGAAAGGATTTGTGCATGGAGGTTTGTTATGCCCTGTCGCTGCCTAACTGTGCGAGGTTAACTCCCCAGAGCAGATGTTCACCTTCGAAATGCATTAGTTAAGCTTCCATCGAGTTTTGACAATCTCTCCATCTCACAACTCAGAGAAAAGTTCGGCGAGCCAGAGACGGTGCCTATTAGGCGCGTTGATGGCAAGCCGCTACCACCCAATATTCCGAGCCAAGCAGTGACTTCCTTATATCTCGGCAAAAGAGCGCCAGAATTCACCATTGAAGACGCGCAGGGCCTCATCCTCAGCGACTTTGGAGAGTCCTTTAACCCGACTACAGAACCGCGCCTTGGCAAGAACTGCAACACACCCACTGCGAAGAAAGCACCGGAAGCACTTTTCGAGCCAGAAGCTGCACTATCATATCCATCAGACATTTGGAGTCTAGGAACTGCCATCTGGGAAATTTTGGGAATGAAGTTCATCTTCAGCGAGGGGGAGGGTGAGGATGAGATCGTGGCTCAGCAGATCGATGTCCTAGGTCACCAAAGTTTCCCAGAAAGCTGGCGAGAACTATGGGAGCGGCCATGCCGAGGAGAGATGCACGTCGAGAGCGGGAGAAGAATACCTTGCCAGCCTACTGGTGACCGAGAGATTTGGCCTACACTTGAAAGAGCCTTCGAAGAGTTTGTGCAGAAGTATAGAAGAAGGCGAGAGGCACCTGGCATTTTTGGCGATGATGAGACACGGGCAATTCTGGACTTGATGCGAGGCATGCTCAGGTTCCGGCCTGAGGAGAGGCTCGATATACAAGCGGTTTTAGCATCCGAATGGATGGTCAGGTGGGCATTGCCTAGTTTGCTGCAGGAAGGGACACTCCATGCTACATAGCTATCACGAAGAGTAGCAGTATAGCTGTATGCTTGTAACACGGCTCTTTTATGTTTTACATCAGCACGGCGCCGTATAATCGGTACCAACCCATTTAACAAGGAATACTCTTTGTGTACAAGTCTACCGCAGCGTAGTACTATTTTTCTAGTAGCTATAGTATGGCAGAGGCTCATTTTAGTTTATTTCACATGCCTAGTTTAACAGGGTAACCTAGTAGACTCTTTACTTCACGACTAGCAGGGAATGCCTAGAAGGGTAAGCTTCAGTCCTGGTTACATAGGAGGACAAATTGATTATTCTATTAGTCCTACCTGACTTTCCACAGTAACGTTACACCTTAGGAACCTAAACCATTATACAAAGCCGCCGCGGTAGAATATACTAAGGCTATACCTCCAGCCTTATGCTACATAGTTATCGGAACGGACAACTAGAACTGGAGCGGTTCAGGTTGACGGGCGCTATGGGGATAAGGGAACTTATTGATCGATTAGGAGCGAAAGAACGAGGCAATTCGTTGCTCCCTGTTACACCGCATTACGTTTCAGCGTGACACGCCTGCTACACTATAGTAAAGCGGTTTCTGAGACATAATGGCGTAAAGGGCTTGGGCTGGGTCGGCATCTGGGGGCGGTATCAGGGGTCGATATCTGGGGTCGTGTAAGGGCGAAAAGGATTCTATCGGAAAACACGACACGATCTCGAGGAGATGTCAGTGACCTTTGGATTGAAATTGCATGATGCTCGAACTGGACGGGCCTCAATGTGCGCCTGGAAATCTCAAGGTGTTGCGTATCCGCCGGCAAAGGGGGCCTCAACTTCACATGCTTGGTCGTGTCATGAGTCTTCGATTCACGGGAGCCTGAGGCCAAACTCAACAAGTCTACTCCTTCATGGACTCCTACTGGCAAGTGCTTACTTTGGAGGCTACGACGATTGCAGCTGCGACCTCTCGTTTGTGACGCATGGTAGGTACCTACATGTAGGTACTCGTAGCGCTCCCGGGGACCTTTGTTGTCCATCGGATATAAGAAAGCGTATGTTGTTGTTTATGAGGCATGCAACAAACTCTTCACGCTCTTAGCCCGGTGCTAAGAAGCACAAATCTCATCGCTAGGTAGACAGCATAGGTAGTCGTCTAACAAGATGTTAACTTCACGCTTACAATGAGTAGCCAGTGACGCCAGGCTGCAACAAGACAAGCCGCGTCCTTTATTGCTGTTGCCGAATCCATTGCGTAGGTTACAAATAACACGTCTGCCGTATTCAGTAGCCTCGCGTTGAGCAGCTTCCAGCCTTTGTCGCCCGCGTACGGCAGTGCCGGACAAGCTGCGCAACCATAAGCCAAACCGTATTGCAGCAAACGCCCGTTGAAGAGTCACCGAAGCGGCGAATCTATTTATTGCTGTGCGGGACGCTTGTATTGGTGGTAAGTCCGATAAACTCTACCTTCTGTCGACCAAGCAACAAACGCCTGCCAACACCCGCAAGTGCTCCCCTGGCCAGCTCGCACACAAACACGCGCTCACCCACGACGGCCAGCTCCCACCGCTGCGACCTCCTTTCCCGCAACCTCCATCATGCGCACCGCCCGCTCCAACGGCATCGCCGCGACCAGCAAGGCCCAGGAGGCCACGGGCACCACACACATGAACACGCAGGCCAGGCTCGGCGTACCCCCCGCCGCGGCCACCGACGACGGCTCCGACACGGCGTCGTACAGCCTGTACAAGCGCGGGTTCAGCAGCCTCCTGAGCGTGCTGTACCGCCGCCTCGACAACGTGCGCCGCGCGGGGCGCGAGGTCAACGTCGCCGAGGGCTGGTGGCCCGGTGCGGGCAACGGCGGCGGCAGCGCGAGTGCCTTCGTGGAGCGGCAGCTCGCGGGAGCCGGCGAGGCCATCGCCGAGGCGGGCGCGCTCGACAAGCGCAACAGGGCCAGGTTTTACAGCGAGGGCCAGCAGCGCGTGGCGTACGCCGAGGATGCCATGGACGACGGCTTCAAGCTTCCTGCAACCACACGTGGCTTCTTGACCCTACCACGCCTCCGCCCGCCGTCCACGCGCCCTGCACCGCACGCAGCACACACAATGTCCGCGACGACGAACCCGGACCCCGAGCGCGGCGCGCCCGCCTTCATCCCGCTCGAGGCGAACCCGCAGCTCATGACGGCGCTCCTCCGCAAGCTGAGAGTGTCCGAGGCGCTGCAGATGCACGACGTGTACTCGCTGACGGACCCGGACCTGCTTGCCTTCATCCCGCGCCCCGCGCTGGCGCTGCTGCCCGTCTTCCCCGTCAGCGCCGTCTACGAGAGCCACCGCATAGCCGAGGACAGCCTGGTGGACGAGTACGCGCGCGCCGGCCCCGCCGAGCCCGTCCTGTGGTAGAAGCAGACGATCCGCAACGCCTGCGGGCTCATGGGCCTGCTGCACGCCGTGTCCAACGGGCCCGCGAGGGACTTTATCGGTGCGTTGCCTCGTCGTTGCCTCGTCAAGAGTCGTCCGCGGGACCCCCGGCTAACGCTCCTCGCGCACAGAGCAGGGCTCGACCCTCGACGAACTTCTCAAGAAATTCATCCCCCTCGACCCCCGCGAGCGCTCTGCGCTGCTTGAGAAGACGCCCGAGCTGGCCACGGCCCACCGGGAGGCAACCTCGGACGGCGACACGAGCGCGCCGGACGCGCAGGACGACGTCGACCTCCACTACGTGTGCTTCGTCAAGGGCAGCGACGGCGGCCTCTGGGAGCTCGACGGCCGCCGCAAGGGTCCCATCCGCCGCGGCGATCTCGAGGAGAACGAGGACGTCCTGAGTCCTAGGGGGCTGAGCGTCGGCGCGCTCAAGTTCCTGGAGCGGGAGGGAGGCGATTTGCGGTTCAGTGCAGTGGCGCTGGCGGGGACGCTGGACTGAGGCGCCGTTCTCGCGTGCTACGGGTGTGGTCGTGCGACCTCTCGCCACTTTGGAGCGGCCAGGAAGAAACCTGTTCTTGCTGGCGTCTGAAGGTTTGGCGTTGATGGGAGCATAATATTGGTATGTTTGTCTCGACCGCCGTCTACACAGACGCTAGGGAATGCCAAACTCCTAAGCCCCCTGACCCTGATCTCTGCTTTTCCCCGTCTTCCTTCACTGCGTACCGTCGTCGTTCTTTGAGACCTCCACAGCCTTGTCAGGCTTCGCCGTCTCTGCCGCCTGCCGACTCGCGTCAATCAGCCTGTCAACTCGCCGTGCCCAAAGCGGCTCGCCCTCGTCCGGCACCTCGACGCCCAGGAACCGGCAGATGCGGTTCCAGGCAAAAGATCTTATGTACGATTGGGACCCGCCAAAGCCCCACGAGTTGTTTGTGTCATGTTTTCCACGCTGTGTTGGCTTTGAATATTGATCGAAACAGGATCCATTCTACCCTCTCAGCAGTCGCCGCAAAAGCTGGCTCAGGCGAAGGGTGTCTGGCCCTTCTATCAGGCATGGGACATGAAAAGAGAGTTTGACAAGGGCAATAAATGCGCAGTTCGCTGCGAAGAGTATTTAAATGAATGAAAAGAAGCTGCAGCAGGAACGTTCGACGTAGCTAGAGAACTGTGGAGTTACAGGCCAGGTCTTTCTTTAGCCTCTATCGCTGTCATTTTGGCTCCTGACTAGTCGCCTGCAGTGTACAATTTAAATGCCAGCACTGCGAATAGACTTGAGAAATGAGACCCGCACAACAATGCAAGCCCGCCGGGCAGAGTGTCGCGCCAATCTTCTGGAACCGAGCCTTCGCACCTGGTGAAGTCCAACTGTGAGCAGCCGGCTGAGCTTGCGACGGGTAAGGAGTGCCGAGAGCGAGGGATAAGAAATCAGAATGCAATGGAGTTTGGTCTTGAAATTCTCTAGGTTATGGGGTCGGGTGACAGCACCATAAACATCGGTTCTGACAATCCCAGCCCTGGCATACACTTCGCCGAGCCGCGCTTGGCTTCTCGTTGCCACAGGCCGACTACCCATCATGTCTTGGATAGGTTAGCTACGGCACACATGACTGCCCAGAAGGCTGTTCCATCGCAATTAGCAACGCCGGAGCAGGCGGGTAGCTTCCGCGCTGGCGTCAATGTGAGAAGGTTTCCGTCACAACATGAAGATGGTGGAAATTGCAACCGTCTTTTCTTAAGCCGCCGACAAAGAACCACCCCTTACCATGCATGTACTTTCCGTCCATTTGTGTAAAGAACTTCACAGGACATTCTTCGCTGTACTGGTATTTCGTCGCACCAAAGCGTGTGCCCTGCAAGGGAACAGTGTTTGCAAGCCACTTACCCGAGGCAAGCCTCTGTCTCGGCCTCTGAATCATATTAGTCTAGGCCGCACCCCCATTAGACCATGCAGTCACAAAAGCACGATCGTAAGCATGCGTCTCTGGCTGTAGACCACTCCTTGTTTGGAAGACCAGAGAAATGGCCACGAGTGGTTGATACATAGAAAATTGGGCCCTCAGCCATATGTAACAAAGGCTAGCCGATCATCAACGGCAACCGCGGAGAAGAACAAACAACAGGTTCGATTTACATGGCCATGGCACTCAGCTGTCTTTGTGTCTTGCGTGTTTCGACGATGGAGGCGCAAGCTGCCATGCTGCCTCGTCCAACTTGGGCTTAGGTCATCAGATAACAAGGCACTTCCCAATATTGACGTCGTTACCTGGGGCTTTACACCCCTGGAATGGTGGTGGCCGGGACCAGCCCCCTCCGCCTCAGTTACGTTAAGCACGCGTCATACCTTCACTCGCCCGCTCGTTCGAGCAGCCCGAGGTGTACGGAGTACGGGTACCTTTTATAGCTTTGAAGCCGATGTTACACTTTTAGGTTTCTCATTTTCCTCATCAACAGGGCAAAACATACGCGCCCGGCTACCGACTCCCAGCTAATCAACCGGCTATTTGGCGCACAACGGCAGCTCGAGCACCCATTTTCCGCTCCTTCCTCTGTTCAATTGACCAGCCATCGGCGCCATGATCCGAGCCAGACAGCTCACCCGATTCGCATCGCGTGCTATGCGCATTCATCGCCGACAGCAACTCCGCTTCCAGTCGAGTTCCTCGTCATCCGCGGCAAGCTCAACCCAGTCCCATTTTGCAGCTGGCGCCGTGGGTGGTCTAGCAGGCGCGACTCTTCTCTACGGCATCTACTCCTTCACACCGGCTGGCAGGACGGCGAATAAGCTGAACCAGGCTGCCGCAGAAGTTGACAGGAAGTACCAAATCGCTGCCGACAAGCTCCAGCAGAACACCCCGAGCCCCGACCAGGCCATCGAATCGATCAAACAATTCGTGTATTCGTACGTTGGATGGATTCCCGGCGGTCGCGCCTATGTCGATGCCGCGTTCAAGGACTGGGATTCAGTTCGCAAGAACCACAAAGACGAGACCGACAAGATTGCCAACGATGCGTACAAGCAGTTTCAAGAGGTTTCACAGTCGGGACTTAGCTTTGAGACTGCCTCTAAGGCTTACGATGTCCTGGCCGACCTGTCCAAGAAAATCGCCAGTCTTGCCGGTGATTCCATGTCCGACATCATCGACAACCATCCTCAAGTCAAGGAGAAGTTTGGCGGAAGCATCCAGCAGCTTCAATTGATGGGCGAGCAATACGGGCCCGAGGCAAAGAAGCAGGTAGATGAGACATGGTGCAAGTTGAAGTACATCTTTGCTGGCGGTTTCAGCGCCACCAGCCTAGAAAAGGCCCGCCAACTCATTGAAGAGAAGGTCCAGCAGGTCAGGAAGTTGGGCGACGAAGCTTGGAAGAAAGGCTTGGAGGAGGCAAAGCCCTACCTTGACAAGAGTCCCAAAGCCAAGGAGCTGATCGAGAAGAACTCCGACGCCTTGATGCAGGGCAACCTCAAGGAACTGTTCGACAAGCTACGCTCCGCTGTTCAATCAAACGACATGGGAGATTTGGAAGACTATGTCAATGATGCCGTAGACAAGGCTAAATCCACGGGCGCCGACGCAGGTGGAGCTTCGAGTCTAGACAAGTAYATGAAGATGCTGCCGCAAGGAGACGAGATTCTGCCCGAGCTTCAGCAAATTGGGCAGATTGCGGAGAAGCACAAAGAGGAAGGTGAACAGTTACTCAAAGAGACAGTGGAGGACCTTAAGAAGGTGCTSGAAAAACAGTCGCAAAAGGCTCAAGACATTGTCCGGGAGGCTAAAAAGGAGGCGAAATAGATAAAARCGAATCGGAAGAGTGACGACAGAGGCAATGGAATTTGACAGCATACCGGCAACGGACGGCTGATGCGGAGCTAGCGGGGCACAGCTGGGCAAGGCAACGAGGAAATTTGATGAGAGAAAGGAAGGGATTGTCAAACACCTTGTCCAAGTGCCGACATAGCTTTGGTGTTAGCAGTACAGCAAAGCCTGCGAAACGACCTGGGCTGAGTATCGTTATATGATCCGCTGGATAACCCGATTGTCAGATGAAATATCTCCAGTCCAGTGACACGTCTCAGGCGAACTGTTCTTGAGGTTATGATAAACAACTTTGGGAAATGTAAGTCGTTGGCGACAGTTGATGTTCGTGCTAATATCCATAGTACAGGCAACAATGGTGGCCATACGACATCCAATGTCCCATGTACGAGTATCGACCCGACATGCTGTTTATATGACAGTCTCTTCTGACTTTCGAAAAATTATATCATAGCTGCATAGGAACCTCGCATGCTCTCTCTTGTATTTCGTCCTGGACTGTAGTAGAGTTCGTAGAATGGTGCAATATATATCGTGTCCGCGCTAAGAAAATAGGGGGTAGAGTTCGCAGAGGCTTAGGATTACACCGAACCGTACCTCCATGTCGTGCGCCTTCATGCCCCGGCGTTCCCTACGGCGCTTGGGCGCGACCGTGGCGTTACGTGCACACCCGCCGGCGTCCGAGCGCACACACGTAACCCTGCTGGGCGGTGGACATGTACTCTTACATTTGCATCCGGCCACCCGCTGTGGACGAGGTAGGCCTCGAGATAGGCGGTGGGTTCCGTTCGTACTCTGTGCTTCCGACTGGTGTGCGGTTGGTTACTTGCCTGGTCTCCGACAGGGAAATATGCGTAGGGTTGGCTGTTGAAAGACTCACCGAGTCGGCTTGAAAAGGATCGCACACGCTCGTCGAAGGAACGAGACGCCCAACACGCAAGGGCCATGACTACCATGATGACCGGTCGATCGGACAGACTTCGGGCCGTTGCCCTTCTCGGTTGGAGTATCCTCTGACGTGTTTGCTGATGAGCTATGGAATTGTATGAGGCGTGACCGCTAGCTCTCGGCTATCAGAATAATAATCACTTGGAGACGGAGCTCGATGGCAGGTTAAAATTCGAGCCGCAAATGGCTCAGGACGTGGACTATGGATCGTCTTTCTATCCAGCCTCACCGACCGAGCATCAACGACCTGCGTAATCCTCGAGCCGGCACCGCCCCACGATTCTCCGGAAACCCTCCAAGAGCCCTCCTTGAACTGCGCTTTGTCTGGGTCTCTACTACAAAGAACTCGAGTCCGCCAGCACTGCGCATGTCTCGCCGATTCCGGTTGTGGTTTATCGCCACTATCTAAAATTTAGTTTGCGGCGCCAGGGTGTCGCAACCGCCAAACCCTCGTCGAATAATGCAAAGCGTGGCCTCGGCATCCTTACCTCCTGTGTCACTTACTCTCTCTTGCACAGATCCAGGTATGCCGCTCAAGGACACCAGAACCGACTGTTAGCACAGCCTGACGTCTGCAATAGCTAACCAGACAAGTCCCCGTCTTCTCGTAACTCACAAATCAGATGAGAATTTGCAATCACAAGCGAGTTGCTTCAGATGCTTGAGAATCCTCGCCTCGCCATGGTACGACCGAAGGGCCCACCATCAAGCATGGAACCGTTCGTTTCAGACCGGAGGTGACCTTCAGGCATCGCTTTATGATGAAGCCCCTCGATACAGATCCAAGGCCAAGTTGCGGTGACTCGGACATCGGCGAAGGGATGAATTTGGCACGGCGCAATGGAAAACGACGGCAAAGCCCCGAAGATTGGGGGACCCGTGCTGTGAGGCGCAAGACGTAAACAAACTGATATGTCCGCTGTTCTATTGTATGGAGTTGCCTTCTGCATCAACCCACCTATAAAATCTCTTGGTTTGTGCACGCGGCTCGCTGAATTCTAAAGAGCATCCTGATAAGCTCCAGTTATGGTCGAACGGTCCGTAGTATATACATCTGTATCGAGATTCGTCAAGGCTTCTCTCGCACGTATATTGACGCTTTCCCGTCTCCAAGGCTACCATGACGGGCGATCTCGAACAGGTCAGCAGCGATGATTAAATCGCTTTAAATCGCTGAGCTTCTTGTGCTCGTAGGTGCGAGAATCGAACCTGGGTGCCTCTTCATCAGTATCTCGCCTACGTTGCCAAAGTGGGCCCATCCGTCATTTTGCGAACTCGCTTCCCCTGCCGCTCTCAGCCAGGTCCTGAACTGATCGGCGACATCGGCTTGTCCTTCTGAAGCGGCACGATGCGTAGCCCCATTAGTATGGTTTGTGGAGCCGTCCTTCGGTGCGAGGTTGTCAACGTAGATGAACTTGTCACAAGCGGTGACAGAAGGTCTGGGTGTCTTGCGTCCGCCGCAGCCGTAGACAAACAGGCCACTTTCGCACGAAGCCAGTCGAGTGAAATCGCTCTCACTAGAGACGATGCAGAAGCCATCGAGCCGATCGGAGTATAGCAGGTCCATGGCGTCAATCACCATGGCAGAGTTTTTTGCATTCTTGCCATGCATATACGCAAACTGCTGAATTGGCTGAATTGAGTTCTCGAGCATGTGAAATTTCCATTCCGTTAACGTGGTGTCCGTCCAGTCAGCATATGCCCTTTTCACAAAGGTGGTGCCATACTTTGCGATTTCTGCTAAAGTTAGGAGAGTCTCCATTGTTCGCGACAGCAGTCATCCTTCATCCGAGATTCGGCATCAGCTGGTTGGAGGCTACTTGGGTCACTGAGGAGCAATTGGCGTGGGTTCACGATGAGAAGGCGGGCATAAAGAACTACTTCGCGCGGTGGTATTATACGAATCAGCGTATGGACGAGGAACTGTCGAAATCCGCTCTATTATCAATGAAGACGGGCAAGGATGATGATAATTACACGCAATGGATCAACAGCAGAACGAAAAGGCATTGCAACGGGCGGCGTTGTCAGCGAGCTGGACAAGTAAGTACCTTCGCCTCGAGCCACAGGATACACAGGAACCGATTCAATGGTGGAGAGTCCACAAGCCTTCATTCCCGGTATTAAGCAGCTTTGCCTTGGACGTCTTCGCCATTCCGGTGATGGCAAGTGACTGAGAGGCAATTTAGCCTGGCCAAGCTGACGCTAACATCTCGAAGGCTCGCAATGGGCTTAAATATGCTAGAGCAAGTTCTGCCTGAGAAACTGGGTCGACACGGTGGGGTAAGCTGGGGAGTTCGGTCGGTAATTGAGACTTGGCACCGGCGAGATACCCTCACACAGGAGTAATTGGTTCGTCCATACAGTTGATTGAGAGGAGCCAATTAAACTGGGGCAACCGGATGCTTGATTATCTAAGGATGTAATGAAGTCATTATCTTATACCTTCGTTGGATAGGGTTGCGGCCTAGTCTTGCTGCAGACAGCCGGCCGCAGTGTTGCCTAAGGCTTTCCGTGATGCCTGCAACCAGCAACATAATCGGTTCCGTACGTCCCCGTTTGGCGTATAGTTCTCTAGCTGATTAGGAAACGACTTCAATTCAAGTAGCCAGGCCATCGGCTCCCTCCAGCCCGCTTTCAGGCTTTCCTGTTCGTGCTGGAACCTGCCCCTAACCCAGCTATGTGTCCACCACTGAGGCATCTCTGCGCCCGAGCCCTCCACCCAGGCTCCAGAGCTCAAGTCCCAAACCACGGCATGCTCGGCTAGATAGAGCAGCGCAAAGCATGTCAATTCCGGCCGGAGGCCGCCTTTACCGAGACATTATTGATTGTGATACGCCCCGACGGCGGGAAATAGTTGATTGAGATGATCATACTGATGTAGCTGGCCCGATACAGCGTCGCCAGCTCCTCATCCGTTGCCTTGCGCGCAAATGCTTCATTCCGGCCAATTCACTTGCTACTCCCCGAATTCCTTAAAGTCCGAAAGAAGGTCAATGTCTGCAAGCCACCATTCATAGAGAGCTGTCTCAATTCCCTGGTCCAGCTCGGTCGCAAAGTCGGAGTCAGTAATCGTGGAATATCCGTCGGCATAATATCTCCATTGAGTATTCTCATCCGTACACAATCATAGAAGAGCTGATATGCGACCCAGTCGACGGGGGCTCTAGCACCAAATTTCCGTGCAAATAGCCCTAGGTTGAAGCCAATTTCCCGAGCCCCAGGTTGAGGTCGAAGGTCCTCTGCGATGTTTTGTCGTAATTCCCTAGTCGACACTAGGGGTTGGTCGGGATCGTTTGAGGTGAGATAAGCTCCCCTGTCGAGCCCACGATCAGCCAGGGTCTGGATGGAGACTTCATGCGACACATACTTCCCGGGTATGGCCCATTCGAAGAAGACCTCGTGACAAAATTGTCTTGGTTCCGGCAGTCCACATTCTTTTGCCAACTTTTCCGCGCTATACGTCAAAGTCTCGTGTATGGCGGCTGGGATCTCGATGAAGACGATCCAGATATCTGCTGGGTGATCGCCCTTTTCGTACATCTGGAATCCGCGCCTAATGGTGTCAACAATGTGGTCGCTCGCTGACACCAAGGCCGTTGGCTCCAACTTGTGTGTCTCGGCATGTTGTGTCTTGGCATGTTTCTGAAATTCGTCGAGTCGCTCTGTGGGGATAGTGTGTATCCCGTCCTTACCGGAGATGAGCTTTCCAGCACTGCTATTTGAGTATACTCGGGTGTATATTCTATCCATGATAATAGAGCTCGACCTGTACTGTATAAAAGATGTTTGATTCCTTCGAGAGGGAGAGAGAGCGCTGCGTCGACAAAAGATGGGCTGCCACGTCCCGATGCTACCTGCAGGGTTCGGACAATGGCACAGCATATTTCCGGTTTCATGATGTTTAAGATGGAAGTACATGCTAAGTACACAGTCTAGGCAATTAGAACTGTATGTGACCTGTCCGTGCGTTTAGGTTACAACATTTAGAGTGTGTGAACAGGACGCCCATTTCGCTCATAACTGTACAGCTATTTGGACTGGAAAAGGAGAAGTGCGGCAACCTTCGAAGCAGAAAAGACGGCGATCATACACTTCACCCGAAAGGCACATGAGTTCGACGCAGGGCCCTTCACGATCAAAGGATAGCTTGTTCAACCCAGAAACCAAATCAGGGTTCTTAGAATAATCCTAGACTCCAGCCTCAGGTACAAAGAACACATCGCGCGGGCAGCTACCAAGGGCTTAGAAGCGGCCATAGAGCTACAGCGACTCAGAGGTCTTACGCCGGCTACGGCTAGACAGCTGTTCACAACCACGGTAGCTCCTGCAGCGGATTACGCCTCGAACGTCTGGATGCACGCCTGCAAGTACAAAAGGGCCAGTCCCATCAACCGAGTACAGAGGGTTAGGACACAGGCGATCGTAGGGACCTTTCTCACGGTAGCGACGAGCATAGCGGAAGCAGAGGCACACATCACGAGCACACAGGACCGTTTCTGGAGGCGAGTAGTTAAGACGGTAGACTAATCTCCACACCCTTCCAACAACCAATCCCCTACGCAATACTACATCCCGCATCCAGAAGTTCAGAAGGTACAACCGCTCACCATTCTACGAGATAGCGACGGCTCTCAACGAGAGCCCAGTCGATAAACTAGAGACGATCAATCCATTCACAGTAGCGCCGTGGGCAGAACGAGTGCGAACTATTGTTAACGAGGACAGAACCGAGACAAGAGGGGCAGATCGGGTTAGGCAGTACGTGTTGCTATGAGTAGCTCGGCACGGAACGGACTAGTAGGAGTTAGGGCGGTGGTCGAGCTCCCTAAGTCGGTACAGGGAGGACCAAAGCTAGAACGGTTTTCGTTTACGCTCGGCATAAGATCAGAGCAAAACCCGTTCTCTGAAGAGCTAGTAGCCATGGCGTACGCGCTTAAGCAACTGCCAGAGCTAAGGTCTCGCAGCATAGGGATACTAACAAGCAACAAAGCAGCCATACTCACACTACGAAATCCCCGTTAATAATCCGGCCAAGAGTACGTTAGGTGTATATACGACGCTATCAATATATTAAAAGACAAAGGAAACACGGTAGCGACTATATGGGTACCTACCGGCGCTAAGCATAAACTCATGAAGGCGGCTAAAGAAGAGGCGCGAGATACTACCTAGTAGGGTACTACTCCGGTCTCAAAGTTTCCCAGAATACAGTCGACGACGCTTAACATAGTGCGATCACAACACAAGATAGACAGACGCTTACCAGATAATATCGGAAAACACTCGAAGAGGGTCGATACTGCACTACTAGGCAAACACACGCGACAGTTATACAATAGCCTGTGATGGAAAGAAGCGAGCGTCCTAACGCAGCTCAGGACAGGCATGGCGAGGTTAAACGGCTACCTCTACAACATAAACGCAATAGAGACCCAGCAGTACGCATACGGACAAGCGAGAGAGACGGTCGACCACCTCCTGTTCCGGTACAGGAAATAGACGATACACCGGGCCGAGATACTGCAGTGCACCGAGACACAGAGGAACCTTATCGTTTTGCCTAGGTAGAAAGTCACCATCCGACGATGAAAAATGGACACCAAATATAGAAGCAGCCCGCGCGACGATACAATTTGCGATCGCCACAGGCCGACTCGACAACACGTAACATTGAAACCGGATCGCAATACCTTATTCGGACTTTCCTTACTAACCCACCCCACATCAAACACCTCGTGCCATGAACAGCAGGCGCCGCTTCAGCTGCCGCAGATAGGACGCTGAACACTTGGAGAATAGCCTTCAAGCCAGCTTGCTAATAATAGAAACCCCCACGAGATCCTACGGAGAGATGGAAAACAACGAGACAAAGCTAGTAGGAGACACTGCATGGGCTGTTAGATCATGGCAAAGCTTGGGAAATGGACATGTAAAATAGCAAATAGTGGCCCTATTGACTGACGGCCCACGGGGCGGAATTAATTTGTGTGTGTGTATACACAAGGTCTTTTATATTGAATATTGCTGTGGCGTCGTGATCATGTTATTGACGACAACGAAGCGCAACGAGCAGAGCGGAAAAAAGTGGACAACGAGCCGAGAATATCCGCAGGTCATCATTTAGAGAGATAGTACGGCGCTCCCCAATGTCGCAGTGGTGTGATTGTCAGGTTGTAGATATCCGTTCGTACTGCGGAGGCAGCCGTTTGTTGCTTTCTGGGAATGTCTTCGCTGAAGATGATGTACATACAGTACTAATTGCCAAACCACTTGCACCTGCCACAACGCAAATCCTGCTGTGTCACCGCGTTGGTGTCATGGCCGATGGCCTTTTCGGCGGCGTATGCTGCTTGCGAAGTCGCCATTGTGGGTTGCGATTGATCAGTAGATTGGCTTAACCCTTGGAGCGTTGTGTCAAGGATAGGGATCAAACCTGTCGACCGATAAAGGGCCTACAGGCTACAACATGGTCCA
>BCKH01000018.1:123075-166634 GCA_001600555.1 Albophoma yamanashiensis | reverse complement strand
CGACAAACAAGTGAAGACTTACGCAGCCGCAGATCCGCACGACCGGTCGGGGACCAACTGAGCCGTTACACGCTGCGCAGTAGAAACCGGAGAGCTCCTGCTCCTCGGTACCCTGATGGGCAGTGAGGATGCCCACGCCCGAGTCTTGTCTCATGTCGCCRGCCCGYCTGGCTCCGTCTCGAACTCCYTCATYGATTGTAKGGTCAATGATCTCCAGGGGKYTGTCGGGATYAGGGCTTGTCAAGTCAATGAATACTCGGCGACCATGTCCTGCGTACCGGTGTTGGAGGGACGCCCTGCGATGGCCACCAACCCGACCGAAGCACTCCATATCGGGACGTCCAAGAAGTCGGCGCGGAGAAGTCGGCGCGGTAAGAAACTGAGATCAGAACGAAGCATAGACGTGTGAGGAGAGCAAAATGTCGTAGCAGGAGAATAAGCTGATGCAGGTACGGGGAGATAGAATGCTAGGTGTCGGGGTCCTGAACTGAACAGGAGGAGGGCGCCTGAATACTGCAACAAATGCTGCAGAATCTAGGACCAAAACGGGCTACACGCATAGTCAGACTACCTCCATGTGTATGAGGTTACTAGGGAGGCAGCAATAGTTCGGATTGAAACCGTGGGCGTGATAGATGAGTAGGAGGTGCAGGGTAGGTTCATGGAGACCGACATGAGAGCACGAGGTGAATACGCCTGACTGACTTTATGAGCTGCACAAGGACTACTATAGGCATTTACGCGCTCCGCCGTAACTTGCTATCGGCAAGGAAATAAGCCGTTCGTGGATTTTGAACGACTAATACTATGCCGAATGCGAATAGTCGGGAACATGACCCTACCCTACCACGTTTGTCGCCAGAAGCCGAATGTGCGGCATGGGTCGTACATRTTGCTGTTTTATTTCRGTTCARAGTTGGAGGATCCAACGTAGACATAGACCTAATATTCAATTGATGTCCGCTGGGTTTAATATTACCATCTCTAGCTTCGGGGCCTCCCCCGTCTCGTCCTGGACCTGTGCCGAACAAATGGCWGGTCCGAATCTGTGTCTCCGTTCGCCTGCTGTTTTTGCATATGCTCATCGGCTAAGGCCCCGAAGCATTTACATCCCAAGTCCTCCCTGCCCGTAGACCTCGAGTCTCGAGTGCCGTGGCGCCCTTCCGAGCGGGCATTGCGACTTTCCTGGTGGTGGCAATCGGGGCAGGCATGATGCTGCCTCCGCACCCCAGCCCACAAGCCCATCTCGCTCCTCAGCATTCTCAGACTACGCGTGAAGTCGTCAACGGCAGGGACCGCATCCTCTAGATACTCCGCGAATTGGTTGAAGCGCCGAGGCGAGCGGAAGCTTGCGCCACAACACGGATGCGAAGTGCCAGCAATTGCATCGAACAAGGCCTTGCTACAATCGACAGCTCTCTCTGACGCAGACCGTCGTCGCTGGCGCTTACCACGTTTATGTTCTAGCATCCGCTTCTCCTCACACGATAGTTCTTCGCCAGAATCGTCGATCAAGGTTGGCGTCCGCGTGCGCGGCGTTTGTAGTGGCTCCTCAGGATCCTCATCGTCGCGAACCACGAAGGCTCGCAGACTTCCTGTGCTGTCACTTTCTGTGCTTCGCCAGTCGCTATCTAGGCGCAGGTCAGTGATGTGAGCTCGACATGTGTTGAAGTTAGAAGAAAGTCACCTGAATCTCCCGCAGTGCGCGCTTCGACGTCAAGCATGCCGATGGATAGCTGCTCAGGAGAGCCCATGTTGTAAGGRTCTGAGAAARCGTTCTTAAATTGTAAGGGAGACCTGTTTGRTTGTAGATRATCGATGAGGCGGCACCTAGCTGCCCTGGGTACGATTCCCTCTATATAGTGAGCGGGCCCCGCTCGGTGCAACTTCTGTTTCTCCGTACGAATGGATCACCGCAGTCGGTTGGTGACGTTTTTTTTCCATGACAGGTAGACGATTCTCCGGCATCCTCGGCACGGAGCGGCCGTGACCGCACAAGGCTTGCAAGTCTTGGTCCACAACTTGCCCATCAGCATCTGGCCATGAGCATCTCTCTCGCAGTGCCTAGTTGTATACTACGGCAAACGGTGATACATACAGTAAAAGGACTCTATGGAACTAATGGACAGTATATTTGATCATGGGGCTATGGATTCGCGTCTGTTTGTGCTTTTGTGCACCTTAGCTTGCTCAAACTAGGGAAATTTGTATAACTATCCTGGACTTGCGCATGCGGGGCAGGCGTTAGGGACAGAAAGGATGGCACACGGTGCTGATACGACTACTCGTGGCGACAACAGTCTCGAGAACGAAGTAGAGAAAAGCGGTAGGATCATTGAACCCGTGCGCAACGTCTCGTGCAGATGGGTGCTGACGAACTGATGCGCCAAGGTCTTGACGACGGTTTCGACAGAGACATGGAAGATTTCTTTGACTACATTCTGAGTGATGAACGAATTGGGACGCGAAAGCTAAAGCAGGTAAAGCCAAAGTGGGAGCCAGTCAAAGCAGCGCTTGAGGGGAGGGGGCAGCAAAAAAGCAGCAGCGGAGGAGTCAGGAAGCACCGAGTCACTTTCAAGCTGCCGCCGTCTCCAGCACGGCCACAGAAGATGAATAAAGCGTGCGATGAGAATGCATAATGATACTTCTGCTAATACTGTATAGTTTTGTTGACCGCAATCATACATGTTGGCAATTACACTACATAGTCAAATGCACAATAGCATCAGCAAAGGCCGACAGGCCGACAGCCCTCAGCAGTGTAACACTGCGTCGTTCACGTGCCTTAGAGTAAACTGAATGGATCTCCCCATGTGTAAATATTTCCCTTTCAACGTCTCATCCCAGGTTGCTCCTGTTGTGAATGCCCCGGCCGTGAATACCCCTGTGAATGTTCGTGCTGAGCGAATGCCTGCTCAACGCTCGCGTTGCACTTCTGAACCATGGAGAAGAGGCCGGAGGAGTGGAAATGGATGATCGGCATGATACGCAATAGCACATCGCGGGTCAAGTTTTGGTAATATTCCAGTTCGCATGTCAATTGCCGAATTTCCTCGCTGAGCTCGGCAATGCGCTCCTGCGGTGAGATGGGGCCCCTTTTTGACGGTAACGCTTTGAGTTGTATTGTGCTCGTATCGCCACCCAGGGCTTGAATTTCGAAGTCAACTGGTCCTGTGGACTGAGGTCTCTGGGTGTCCAGGTAGCGTGAAATGCGATTTCTGAGATTTAAGCTCCTCATTGTGACAGGTCGAGAGTCGCGGAGGTCTTCCTGAATGCTGTAGTTTCCTATGGCTTAAATACAAGTCCTTGGCCTCGTTGTGTTGAGCCAGAAATGGATGAACCTGGTGTATTGAAGTCGTATTTTACCCGCCTTTAGTCGCACGCAACCGCACCACTATGTCTGCAACCACGTGTCCATAGATTTCATCTGTGAAAGATGCATACTAAGCTGGGACAATTACTGATGTGGTGGGTGCCGTATGTGCGGACGCGTAGGCCGGAGTGCACTCTAATGTAGACTCTTCACCCGTGTACGATCCTATATAATACGAGCATGCCCTGTCTTAGCGCCTTTGCTTCCGCACGATACATTCTACTGCCTTGCACTTACGGTCTAGGTCTGTTTCGTCCTCCTACCGCCCGTCATGCCAGCACAAGCCATCAACGCAGACAACCATTATGAGGAAGCGCTTAGACTGTTTGCTACCCAACCAGTCAATCCTGGAATGATTGCATACTTGGCGCGGATTGCGAGCGGAGTCGTCACCCATGTGCTGCCAATCTCGTCCACGGCCTCGGACCAGCAGCAGGATGTACCCTCAATTCTGCCAGAGCTGTCCCGGCATGGCGCAAGGTACGACGGAGAGGCGGTGCTGCCTACTATCGAAGAGTTCATAACGCACCTGACCAATACCTCTAAAGTCGGTGTGATGCCACTTATGGCGACCCTTGTCTATATGACACGCCTCAAGTCGAGACTGGAGCCGACGGCCCACGGTCTTCCTTCCACGCCCCATCGCATATTCCTGGCGTCGCTGATCCTGGCCGTCAAGTTCCTCGACGACTGCCGGCTCAAGACCAAGCGCTGGGTGAAGTGCTCTCGCCTCCAAAAGGACGGCGCCTCCGTTGAGTTCAACCGAAATGACGTGAATGAGATGGAGAAGCAGTTCATACTTCTCCTGGATTGGGATCTAGCGATGAGCGAGCGCGATTTGTGCGTAGTGCTGGAGCCGTTTATGGAACCGGTACGACAGCATATTGCTTAGAGGCAGGGGCGAAAGAGAAAGAGACTAAGGGAAAACCAGAAAGAAGTTCAGCACGGCACTGGAATTCCCCGGACGGCTTGCACGAAGCAACGCCCGGAGCTCATATGGTCAGGACGAACGCTCTTCGTGTGGGTACCTATGTGTCTATGCTCCGCCATCTCGCTGCACCTCGGTCTGGCATGGCCTCTCGGGCTGGGAAGACTTGCGGGAAGATCACCCAAAGCAACAAGAGAGGCGTCGTTCATGGCACCTCACCGTTATCCGGCCAGATGATAGCAGACCAGAGACGGACTTTATTGAGCCTAGCTTAGATAACATCCGAAAAGATTTCGTGAAACCCATCTGTTGGAGCTCCTGGACTTGTCGGCAGGCGTTGTCGTCTTGTGGAAAACCTTTCGTTTTGCAATACAGCATCCTATGATGAACTTCACAATCACACCACACATCTGTGAGCTGAGGGTAGAATAGCATAGAGACGAACGTCGCGTACTTCCTCTATGTAGCAACCGTCCTCCTATTCCCACCGGAAGCCGCCAGTCGGCGGCTACGAAGCCTCTTCGTCGACATTCCCTTCTTCCCCAAGCTGCTTCTCCAATATGAAGTCTTTCTTTACTTGAAGCGCACTGATGGGCTGTACGCTAATTACGAAAGTTACTCCTGAATCACTTCTTGCGAGGGTTACGTTGCCAATTTCTTCTCAAGCGCGACAATCCTGTCATACTGTGTCAGAAATCTCTACTATTTTCCATTGGTAAGCGTACCACTCCAGAGACTCTATGGCGAAGGTAGGCTGTGTGTGGAGATATCAAGCGTAGGGTTTGCTGGGTGTGAGTATTGGATAACGACAAAACAATAGTTAATGCATACCATATACTTTGGTCCATGGTAATACTACCAGGCAGTGTTCGACTAGGAAACCACAAACTCCTGGCATATGCCGCAGAATAGTTTACCAGCATATCCGTCTCTCTTCCGCATGTGATGAGATGCCACGCCTTTGAGCTGTTGGGGCCAATGCTTGCCTACGAAACGCTGGATCTGAGCCAGCCCGCCCGTTACCCTGCCATGTGTGCCCGCAGAAGCACGATACAGCGAGTTTCTTCAAACCAATTGTGAACAGCTATGTTGTCAAGCCATCCCAAAATGTAGTATATGTCTCCAGGCTGTTCACAATAGACGACTCCTGACTCAAGATTCCCAGAGTTTGTACGTAGGTATTGATCCCGGACAGCAAGACTTTGAACTTCTCCTCAGGAAGGTCACAACTCTGATTTGCCGCGAAAGAGTGTGCACTGAATACGACTGACACCCGGCCAAACTGTCCGGCTCGAGCATGCTTACTCTCAAAGACGAACGCCAAAATTCTCCGGAAGTCCTTCACAGCTCTTTTTGCCCCAGCTGCAATGATTTGCTCGCAAGCATGAAGATGAGACAAATGAATTATCAAACGATGCTAACTAGTCTCCAGAAATCAACGTCGACTGGATGCTCTCACTACTCGCGGTTGCTCGAATGATGCCGGTTCCCGTAGACGTCAACCGACTTATACTGAAAGCTGGTGCACGGCGGAGGTGCCGAGTAATAGCCCGCACTGGGACTTGCTGGTATGAGCGTTGATTCTGTTCCATCCTTCCGATATATCGATGTGGCTGCTTCTGAATCCGAGGCACTCCAGAGTGTCAGCATCTGAGAAGGCCAGAATGTCAGCGTGACTCACTCGAAGGATTCAGAGCCAAGAGATGAAATGTCAAGGTCTCCGACTCGCCACTCGATTTCCAGGTCGCGCTGCTTGCGAATTGATTGTTCAGTACATGTAGGAATCCGATCCGTACCACAGAGAAGAACAAGGAACGGATTTCCTGACATAAATCCATGCTCGTCGTCTGCACAGCTGGGAGGAAGCGTAATATCCTGCACAGAGCGACAAGCCCATTTCCCTTGATCCATTTGATTCACCGGGAAGCCGGGGTCGTTGATGGCGCTCAGAACAATGAGCATTCCCTTGCGGCTTGAAGGCCTACTGAAGATGTGTTTCAACCGGCCGGTACCCATCAGCGTTATTTGGCCTTCTGCGTGGTCTATTCTGTGAAATCCCGTATCTGTCAGCAGATAGGCGACGATGGGAACCAAGTAGATACCCTGCGTATGCTGTGAGAATCGGCCGAGCTTTGGCGTGAACTGGACAACGGCGCCCTGTGTGTCCGACTGCATGGGCTCGGGGGGCAACGACCTGGCTTCACTGTTGCTGAAGTAAAGCGTCGTCGGATAGTCGGAGACGGCGAGCTGGAGCGAGCTGTCGAGGGCAAAGGCATGGTGGCGGTGTTTCTGCAGGTACTCATGCTCTGGTGAATATTCCCGATGAGGGTCGGTGTGAGGCATGAACGAGATCATGATGGTCTGGGATGGGGAGACAGTACTCCGTAGTTAAAGCGTACCGTCCTGTGGATCCAACGTCTCAGACACCCATGCCTAGCATGAAGATGGTGAAGAGACCGGCCATGTATTTATACATTCCCTATACAGATGCGGACTCCGTAAACTTGAAGTATGCCGCGACCGTGGGTGCCTATGATCAAAGGTCCATGGGCCAATGAGCCACGACGACGTTCCCGGCTTTGAGCTGACCAGCCACAACGTCCCTGCACCGCGGGACGACACTCCATGGCCCCTGCACCGCGGCACGACACCCACCGCCAGGTACGACACTCCGTGGCCCCTGCACCGCGGTACGACACTCCTAGTGGGGGTGGGCACCACAAGCTGTGGTCCCCAGCAACTTGTGACCTACTCGCAGTACCCACGGGTGTCTCACTGCTGCTGGATCCTCAACCCACTCAGGAGTGCGCTGCAAGCTACGCTGCTGTGACAAGAGACGTCCCACCGCAGAACTATCCAGACTTCCACACCCGTTATATACAAGACGGTCGATGGTGGCCCAAAAGACGTCGAGGTTCCGTTCGGCCTGGAGCAGAGTCGCAGTGGTTTCCTTGGTACGGCGCTTCTCGGATGGGTAGGCAAACTTGTTGCCTGAAGGATCGCCTAGCTTTGCAGAACGAGTGAGGATATTCTTCTCCTTTAGCGCTGCCATCATCTTGGCCAATAGCCTAGTTCGATTCGCATATTCCTCCTTGATGCCGTCTTCCCTTTCCACCAGATTTGATTCAAAACTTCGCGCCCACGGCTGATATAAATCAAGCTGGGTCATGCACTGCGAGATGATGGAAAGGTTACCAATGATTTGGGCAATGTATGCAGTGACGAGTGCCTTTGCCTGTGGCTCGGCTTGCAGCAGTCGTTCTAGCTCATCCAAGGCCAACGGCATGCGAATCAAGAATAGCTGCTGGTCGTCTTCCCAGAGAGTGCGAAGGAGCCAAATAAGGTGGCCCTCGGTCTTGTTCATCTTGACACCACTCTTGGACTCGGTCCGGATCAAGGTCGAATCGGCGTCCACGGGCGGCTCGCGGACATAAAACCTTCGCCATGGCGGGGAAGCGACCACGTTTTGCTTGAGCTGTGCCAGAGGTCCCTTGGCTGCTTGGTAAAGGTAGTGACGGAGCTTGAGCAGGGCTCCCAAGAACCCGTCCGGCAAGTCCTTTGTGGGCGAGATCGACGTGGCGTATGTGGCATGTACTGACTGCAACTCCTTTGAGAGGCGGTGAAGCTCGGCGTAGACTTCGAGTTCACAATAGGCCTCAAATACGGTGTTGCCTATGACGCGAGCCCAAAAAGTGTCCTGCTTGCAAGATCTGAGCGCGGGGTGTATGTCACCGTTGAGGTCCTTGAGCATCTCTTGGCGGTGCTCCTGGGCCTCAGCCAGCTGCTCGGCAAAGTATCCCGGGTCCTCGCGCAGCGCCCAGACATGGTCCTCTGCCGCTGACACCTTGGCCCGGAGGAGTGACTCGATTCGGTCAAGGTCAAGGCGTGCAGGCAACCGATAGGGCGCTTCTGCTGCCATGACAGCCAACGAATCGAAGCCATCCGTCTCTTTCTCGCTCTTTAAATGGGTCTCCGGTTGAAGGGGAAAGGTATCAGCGGTTAGGGTATCGGGAGGAATGTCGTGCAGAATGTGTTCGCAGCACTTTACTAGGAAATCGAGGGTCCTTTGCTGCGCTTCGAGGATTAAAAGACCTTCGCCCGGTAAGAACTGCTTGAGAGTATGCATCCACTCAAAGGCATCAGGGTGTTCGCTCCAAGATATCAACTTGCCATATTCTTGGACATCCTGGGCTCCATGGAGAATCATGACGTGCTCGTTGAGAAACACGGAAACGACTCCCTTTGTAACGAGGCCGAGGTGCATCGCTTCGAGGTCGGCTCCTGCAAACTCGGAGGGATGGTACCGGCCCCGCGCATTGAGTAGCAGTAAAAGGGTCTTTGGCTTGAGTAGGTCTTCTTGATTGATGTATGGCCACATGAAGTGGCTTCTATATTGTGTGCCCTTGTCCCTCTGTTGATTCGACTGCTTGCGGAAGGCCTCAAAGTCGGGACGATGAACTCTGGGCATCCCTGGACCCCAGGCCCTCGTTAGTGTGTTGAGCCTCTGCTGCTGCTTCTTCTTGGCCCAGCGCTTTTGTATCGTAGCCTCGTGACGTGCGAGGATGCCTTGCAGCTTCTTGTATGTGGCAATTACGGAGGCCGATAGTTGCTGGGCGTCGCGCTGGACGTCGGCTGGAGACTGGTGCGGGACGGACATGCTGAAAAGGTCGAAGCGATGGTCTCATCGAGGCTCCATGTTGAAAGTTCGCGATACGACTGGCATTCTTGGATAGGTTGTCGTCGGCAACACTGCACTGCACAGTTCCACAGCCTGTCTAGCATACTGAGCCGCATAATCCTTGGTGGCTACAAGGAGCGCACAGCCGCGATTGGAGTTGCTCTCTCTGGTTAGGCATGCCGCTGACCTGCTGCAATGGGAGGGGGCAAACTGCAACGTGTCATCGAGGAGCGGCGGTGGTACTGTGGTTTGACGTGGCACCAATCAAATTTATCCAACCAGCGCGTGTGCTAGCTGATGCAATCAGTACATTGAAAGCCGTCGCCTCTTTTACCAACGCAATTCGCTCGATGAAGCGCAGGCCATGACATCGGGGTCCACGGCGCGGTGTATCGTCGCCCCGTACAACGAGTACTCCTAAAGAGGAGACGACGCGCTGCCGCTGCCGTCGACCTCGGTGGCAATAAGCCAGAGGGGGGGCTAATAAGCGCTGTGGCTACTAGCGAGCGCGGGCATCATTAGCCAGGGCGAATGGGTGTTGCAGCTTGAGAAATGGTCTCCACGAACGATTTCTAATATTAGAGTTATATTAGAGTTATATGACAGAGGTCAAGAGCCGCCGTGTGGCTCCTGTGGTGAAAGGCTTTGCGAGTCCTTTCAGATAAGGCAATTCTAGACGGAATTGAGACGCGGTAAAACGCCAGCTATCCTACAGACTAAGCGATCATAGGCGCGACTTTGGCATTTGGCTGTTGCCAGTAGTTCTCAGCATCTTGACTTGGTGGAGAGAATGCGGGACCTATGGCTACGCCGTCGCTAGGTCCCGTCTGGCCGACGTACTGGCCTACCAGGTCCGTGGCTGAGCATTCCTGCACCTCGGCTGTTGCCAGGAACCCCATGTCGTAGAAAACTTTACCCATCTTCTTGGCTGTCGTGGTCTTTCCAGTACCGGGTGGACCGCGGAAGAGAAAATTGAATGATTTGCTGTCCTTGGAATCCAGACCGAGTGCTTTGACAGATTTGACGGTGGATTGGTACCCAACGAGAAGGTCCACAAGACCATCGCATCCGACTGTGCCTTCAAAGAGTTTCCGGACATTTGTCTCTGCCCGCTCTGCTCTGTCGAATTCTTCATCAAAGTCCACTGCCTCGAGCAAATCGCTGGTACTGAATTGACCCTTAGATCGTCGCATTTGGTGACGGTGCTTCGCCGCACCAAGAATATTGTCAATCTCGCCTGCGTTGCCAAAGTTGGGCCTGGGGTGCCTGGTTTCCCACCCCCCCTCCATCCCATCCAGCAAACTACTTGGCACAAACAGCACTGTTTTGATTACCCGTAGATATTGCTACACCATCTTATGAAGTCATTGAGTCATCTGTATGACAGCAAGTGCACCATGGTTGAAGAGAATTCTCACAACCTCTATCATGGTTGTGTCGAAGTAGCAATCAAAACGTATGCTGCCTGGATATCTACGCGCGGAATACTCGACTTCGCAGCGTAGTCATAAGCCCCATAATCGGAGATAAAGGTCCATCTAGGAAGCGATTATATCACGCAGGCAGGTTTCAGATGTCACTGCTCCTGACTAGCCGGGCGGCAAAACGTAATTTGGTGTTGGCCGGTGACATGCGCTTTTCCTCTTATCGCTCATATGTCCGTGAGCTCCACATAAGCCAAATCCAACTTCGTCAGGGCGTGACAAACGTGCTGAAAGAAATCCGAGGTCATGCAACGAGMAAGGCTAGGTAGATCAGCTGAGAAGTTAAACCTTGACCTCCCCGCCGGCAGTTTGATCATGTGGTTCCAAGCAGCTCATTCAGCTCCACATCAACGGCCGTTCACAATTATCATCCGGTTGATTCGCGCAGGTGCCGGTTTCATATTTGTAGAGACTTTCCCGAAATTTGCATCGCAAATGAGCTCTCGATCTTAAGCACACTTCCTTCCTGTCTTTGAAGATCCTGGAGGCATACATTGAAGGTACACGCAGTGTCCAGTGGGGACGGACGAGCTCGCCAGTGAGGAAGCGTGTGCTCGACCCTCGTCAAGGCATGCATTGAGACGCGTGCTGGAGCTGACCATGGACTCGACACCACTTAACGCAAGAGGCCCTTCCAGTCAGCCTTGCTCATGTAGGGGAGCCGAAATTTGAGACACTAGGCCTTCGATACGAGATGATTTGTGAGCTTTATTAGCTTCAGGTTAATGAACTAGGGGGCAAGGCGTACTGGAAAGGATATGTCTCAAGCAAACGTAATCAAGGAAGGGCCTTGCCGATATGTTGTGCTGCGTTCAGTGCACTATTTTTAGCACCTGGGGGCTGCAGACTCTTTGTTCCCGTCATAAGTACCATCCCTTTGTCGAAGAACCAGCTACCAATATGTAAGACCGTCATCAATACGTACACGTATTGAAAACGTCACTACTATGTGATTCCGACCGACATTCTATTCTGAATAGTTGCACTGAGACATAGTCGCGCTCGCTGCTCTCCGTTAGTAATGTCTGGTTTGAGTGGGGGTGGAAGTAATGCAACAGGGGGTGAGATTTCAAGTGGGCTGCTGAGCTGAGTACGGAGACGCCGAGCATGATGGTTTGCGAAAGGACTGGGTCTTATTGGTAGCGTCAGGTGCAGTGCAATGGTAGCATCATACGCTGACAGGGAGAGATAAAAAGGATGGATCGTATCGTGCGCCATTTGGAGCTTGGTCGAACGTTTAAGCTAACCTGCACTTGCACCTTTATACACTGGTCTCCGAGATGTTTGCACCTTCAGGGAAACCGCATCAAACTTCTTACGAAAGAACAAAGCGTCCTTCCCGTAGTGATAAACGCCTTTGCTAATGATGAGTGGATGTGTAAAACTCAAACCTGCGGTAGCCCACGTAGCGTCCTAGGGGCTACCTATATACGAGCATGGCATTTGAAATAAGCTACCGTGACCGTCGTAGTGCGCCCTATTGCCAAAGTAGGCTGCGGGAATCTTAGGAGCTCTCGGTTGTGGCAATCACCATTTAGCGGCAAAGATTGGTTTGGATAGACAGATGGCTCCCGGAGTTGCCACTGGCGCAGTACGCTCAGGCTCGCTGCCGCACGAACCGATACCCAACAGCCCCGTTCAAGCATCATACCGATTCGAATCGAACTTAAGCTGTCTCTCTGGCCTGTACCATGACACAGGAGCAGACCTAGGTGAGGATGTGTTGTAGCATCCCGTGCTACCGGCGAAGGGGTACGGTCGCTATGGAGAGCATCCGCATAAAGTTGGATGCTCTTGGAAAGGCCAAGAATTCTGAAGATGTAAGTCATCAGCGTGATGCACACAAAGGTCATGCTTGTGGCACGGGCGTAGCCACTCGCAGGACCTTGCCGTACATTGATCCTCAAGACAACCTATCCATTCCATCGTGTGCAGAACCACCGCTCACTACAGACAACGGCGAGCACCAGCTCTGTGTCACAGTCCACGAGATGGATGCGATATCCAACCTCGTTACATGAGTTCGACTTCATGTAAAGGATACATGGTCGTGCTTCAAGTGCGCTGAATCAGCTGACCGATAACCGGTAAGTGTCCGGACGATCAAGGCGACAGGCAGTCGCTTTCGCTGTCCAAAACGGAGGCTGGTGCAAGAAAGCAGCGGGTAGGCCAGAAGCAGATGGACAGCACATCGTCTAACTGAGAAATGACGGCACATTCAATAGACCGAGAAGTGCGCGGATAACAGAGATTCACCCAAAGACCCAAGAAAGTCGCTAGGCACGCACCACGGATGGTCCATACTTGGGTATCGACGCATGAGGGTGTTGAAAACATGATACAGCACGCAAGTGAGTCTCCGCCTGATTCAATGGGTACCGCCTACTACATTGGTCACCGCCTGCTACAACGGTCACCGAATATTACAATGGTCACCGCCTGCTATAATAGACACCGCCTACTACATTTGTCACCGCCTGCTATAATGGTCACCGCCTGCTATAATGGTCACCGCCTGCTATGATAGATACCGCTTCCTTTACTGATGTTGGTCATCGGTCACCAAACCACGTTACTGCTGGTGGTCGGGCAAGGACACTTTGTTGCCAAGTCCAGTGCCTGAAAAGCCGCAAGGGGCTCTCCACATTTGCTGGTCATGTCCACGATTGTACTCCTCGTCAATATCAGGACTTCTGGCTATGGGTGTACTAAACTGGGCGACTCTTAGTTCCCAATGCTGCTGCTTATGGCATGTGTCGAGTGTTGACATTCGACTTACATACTGGAAAAGCTTTATGCTGGGGCAACAAAAGGCAGAGCAACTCCATGGCAATCTGCATACAACATGGAAGAGCCTGCACCTGCCTCCATGGCCTAAGACAGAGGTCAAGAGCCACCGTGTGGCTCCTGTTGTGAAAGGCTTTGTAGGTCCTTTCGGATGGGGCGGTTCTAGACGGAACTGGGACGCTGTACAGTAAAACGCCGGCTATCCTACGGACTAGTTGATCATAGACGCGAGTTTGACATTTGGCTGTTGCCAGTAGTTGTCAGCATCTTGACTTGGTGGAGAGCATGGGGAACCTGTGTCTACGCTGTCGCTTGCCGACAGAAGTGGTGGCCATTTGATTCGCGATGACCGTGGCGATCCACCACCTGCTGGTCTACAATAGTCAACCTCAGGACCTCTGTCCATTTACTGCCTCTCAGAGACTGCAATCTCTGTGGCCACGAGTCTGAAAGTGTAACCTGGCAATTAGTACATTTGGAGGACATGTTCCAAGGAGAAGAGACTGATCTTATGGCGCAAGCTAGCGAAGTTCCGACCATTCTTCCGTGCCGTTCGGGCCATCCCTTGGCCCGTCGCCCGTACCGTGGTCGTAACACCAAGTAGTCTGGCGGCCACGGTGATATCCAATTCATACGCCGAAATGAACGTACGGAACCCAGAATGGTACCTTCGACGCTGTCTCCGCGCACAATATGGCGTCACTTGTCGTTCCAAACCCAGGCCTAGCGTGTCGTTCTTCTTCGACCCACTGGTCTCGAAGCCTTCGAGTGGCTCGGTGTAGGGCTGCAGCAACAGACGTATCGTCAAGTCCCTTATCACCCAGAAACTCGTACGTCAACCTAGCCATTTCTACGCACAACTGGTCGTTTACCTCCCATAGCGTGCCGATGACGTGTCTGAACCCAGCCAGCTGAAACGCGCTCGTCAGGTGGATGCTCTCGTCGGCTGAGTCGTCATCCACGTTCTGGCTCGTCCCACAGGCTGAGAGGTACGCGAGAAAGGGAGAGGCCGAGCGGACGTTCGTATCCAAAAGGCTCGCCACCGTCAAGGGGTAACCTTGCCAGTCCTCAAGGCACAGGCGACTCTGCAAAGGGTCTGGGTACGTCCCGCCGTGGCCGGCGAAGTGAAAGATTTGGCATGCTGTCAACGCCGATAACGTATCGTCTCAGTAGGGCCGTGGCTGGACGGGCGATAGGCCTGCCGAGGCGCACACCGACTGCACGGCGGCGATCTCCTCGTCTGCGTGCCTCAGCGGACTCAAACCCGGTGTCTCGCTCATCGAGACGAGCACGACTCCCCACGCTGGACCCGACTCTTGCATACTGGCGACGCTCCTGTCGAGTATTCACGATGGCTTTCACGGACGAGCTGTACGATGAGACGACCCTATCGAGCGCGGTATTGCTACCAGGCTCTTTATGATAGCCTGCTGCATGGAGTGGAAACGCACTGAGCGGTCCGGTCGGTATCCACCACACGTGGGGTCAGATGCTGCCGGGTGGGGGCTTAGTGAAGCCAAGCGTCTCGAGCACGGGTCTGACGATGACGTCCCAGAGCCAATGCAGCGTTTCGAGAGACTGAACGTCGCCGTACCGCTCGCGAACGGCAGGTAGGGACAGTTGGCTGGAAGTATGTGAACTGCAAGGGTCTTTCAAGTAGCCGTACATCATCCTAACTGCTGCCTCATTCTTGGCTTGAGACTATGAGAACCGGGCAATTTGGCAGACGCTCTTTGCACAGGTTGCCGACACCGATAATTCAAGAACCAGCGTCAAGAAGACAGGTATTTCACTCCGGGATTAAGCGGCTTCGCGACTATTTGTTCCACTGCCGGCTGGAATAGAAGAGCAACCCCAATCTCGCTTTGCCCAACATGTATAGCTCATAGGGATAGAATTTGTAAGCGTGCTATGCATTAAACGTACCGGCGGCGGCGCATCGGCGTAGGCAGCGTCCGACGCAGGCCGTGCTGCGTGCGCCGCAGCAGAGCGCCGCCCGCGGAACCACCCATGGAGGGCAACTTATACCTTAATTCCACGTAATTGGCCCCCGTGACTTAACATTCAGCATCCTACATGTTTAAAAGACTGACATAACTATATTGCAGTTGAATGGATGTGAGCTAACAGTTGGCAGCAAAGCATCTTTGACAACGAAATCAGACCTGTCTTCAAGCCGCAATCGCAATGCGTTTCGCGAACGCATGCCCAGGGCGGGCAGTTGGTCAGGCCTCTATTGCCTCGGTTGCTGTTGTCTCGAGCTGGAACAATGAGCCCGAAGAGGTCGTATGGGATGTCCGCATTCAATAACTCCGATGGTTCGGGGGCCTTCCCAATCATTCGGTCCATCGTGGGGATTATGATACTACTCTTACATAACCTTCGGGTCCCTCTGAGCATCTCGCAGGATCCGCCGCACACAAGCATACAGCTCAGGATCTTCTCTGCCTTGCCACGGCTTATCCCCCGGAAACAGCAGCCGTCGCAGCCTGTTTACCCACTGAGCCAGAGGCTCGAAATATGGGGTAAACGACTTGCCTATACGATTAAGGAAATGCCGTTCATTACCCACCAAGCCCGACTTTAGTTCTGCCAACTCTTCCACATCGACGTAATTCCACTTATCAAACCGATCAACCACCCTAGCACGTTCATTCGGTCTATCGTAATGAATGCATATCCAGTAATCCCCGCGCATGACTGGTGCTTGGCCGAAGTCAACAAGGCCTCGACATTCATTGTTCGTAGCGGGCTTCCTGTCCACTGTTCTCCGTAGCTTCCGCGATCAGACATGCACCAAGCTTCTTGAGGTTTGAGAATCATATCATTTGATAGTCATGAGGGGCCCAGCCATTACAACTCATTCCCGTAGTTCATAGCGAAGATAGCTCAGACACCGGACCCCAATGTACTGCCTTGAAACCACTATATGTCCTTAGTATCGAATTGAAGCCTCCAAGTCCTCAACTCTGAGCCTGCAGCATTGGGCTACGTATTATTTAGAAACGGGTTTATTGGCAATCTTAGAATTGTAGTCAGCATCTATATCATCAATGGAAAGGGATAATACATACCTCGATGATGGCAGGGCCGGCGGCGACGGTGTCGTCACTAACGGAGTCTTTGCAGCTTGTGAGAACGACGTAGGTCTGACCAAAGAATCCATCGGGGATCGTGACTTCGAAGCCGCCTTCGACGGGCTTGGCCTCGACAGAGGTTGGGCCGGTGATAGCAAGGAAAGCGGCGTAGATCTTAGTGTGTCTCTGAGAGCCCTTTAGGATATAGTCAGGGGTCAAGAGGGTGACGGTGTCTCCAGTCTTAACAGGCATCTTGGTCTTAGGGTCCAGCTTTAGGACGGGGAAGGCCTTAAAGGGCAGGGGAGGGTTGCTCGCGGGGCAGGACACGATAAATTGCGAGGCCAGAGAGAACACCTCGTCAAAGGTCAGGGGGGTGTCGAAGGGTTGGGCGAAAGGCACCTCCTTGAGGCTGGATCGGAGGTACGAGGAGTGTCGGGCTTCGACCGTGAGGATGGAGCCCGCATCGGTGAGGTAGGTCTTGCTCATGATGTCGGCAGCGGCACCAAGGTAGGCGGTAACACCGACGCCCTCGAGGACGGAAGCCGTGGCCACGAAGCTCTTGGCGTCCGTATAGCCAAAGTCGTACGTGCAAGCGGCGACGGGGGTGACGCCGGCAGCTATGTTCATGTCAGCATCAGCGATGACCAGTAGAGTGGAGTCCAGGGGAGCATACCCTGGAGAGCGGACGTCAGGAACGCGACGTGCGTGCTCTCATCGCTCGAGACCCTCTGGATGTTGTCGTAAAAGGCCCCATCAAAGCCAGCCTTGGCCAGCTCCTCCTTGGAGAACTTCTGCAGACCCTCACGGTAGAAGGTGTCCTCAAGATGCTCCAGAGTCAGGGCATAGTTGAGGATGTCACCTGTGAAGGTAGTCAGCGCTCGGCTCACACGTGGCTCCAGGGCGACTCGGATCTCACCATCAGTCACGGCGGGAGCGGGCGGAGGGGTGCCACGCTTCTCGGGAGCAGCAGAGACGAGGCCGGCAACGGCGAGGAGGGCGGTGGCTTGAAGCAAGAACATGTTGATGCAGAGATTCCAGCGCGGAGCGAATGACCAGATCTTGATTTTTTGATTTTTTTTTTTTGGTTTTTTGATTTTTTATATTTTCGCGCAGCAGGAGCGAAACAGGCGTGACGAGCAGGACGGAGAGAAGGACGGAGAGAAGGGGGAGGGCATGGTAAGCCACCGAGGAAGGTAGAGCGCTTGGGTTTTATTGACCTGCGCCGTCACGTCGTCGTTGCACGACGAGACGACTCAGCCGTATGTGCGCTGTTGGCTGGTCCCGAACGCCAAACCACCGAGCCATCGGCCAGCACGTCCACTGCCGGCGCGTCCCGTTGCCTCCCTGCAGTCTGCGCCCGAGCGATCGCCAGGCAATCCCCTTCCCGATCCGGGCGGCGCGGATTGGCCAGCGCGAACCAGAAATGCTCAGGAACGCAGCCCTTCCGGCGCTACCTCTGCATGCCCCGGCCGGGATGCGACTCTGCCGATTGGGCTTGTCCCCATGGGGCTCCCGCTGCGTACGCCTCTGGCATGTCTGGCTTGTCGAGCATGCCTACACCGTACTCGTACTCCGCGCTCTGCGAGTCCCCGCTGACGAAGGTGCCTGGGCAAGCTGCTCTTGTTTTCAGATCTGGCACACGCCCAGATGCGCCGCAGGTATGCGACGCGATGTTTTTTTGGGGGCTGGACCGTGGCATGCGTTTGCGTGTCGGGCTGGCGCGCTACGGAATAAACGCGGCATCAGTGTCGCGTACGAGCAGTTCTCACACCCGCATTCCGTACCGAGTTGGCTATTATCCAGTGGTACGGCGTACGATAGTCGAGAGTCTCGGGCTCATCACTCGCGGACCCAGACCAGACCCCACGGCATCTGCTCGTCCTTCTAGCCCGCTTCGTGAACGCGGCCGTCTCTCTTGACCTTGGTGGTTTCCATAGCTGCGGCGCTGCCTTGTCTTTTTTCTTGTTAACTCCCTGCCCTGCTGCTCTCGCTCTGCTCCCACAGCCGCCTCTTAGACGTTCGCTTGCACAGCTCTTCAAGCTCCCTTCCAGCATCGTCCTCACCATGACCATGAAGACTTCCTGCCTCATCGCCGGCCTCTCCGGTGAGTAAACTTCCGTACCCACATGTTCTCTCCATGCATCTGGCTCACAACGTCTTTAAGCCCTCATCGGAGTCCAAGCAGGGTCTGTGTCCACCGTCATCGCGCCCGACTGCAAGCCGGCGCCCTCGACGCCTGACATCGTGACTCGCTCGCCCGTGCCCACGACGCCCTGCAATGCGCCCCCCTTGACGACGGTGCGCCGTATGACTACATCGACCAAGACCTCCACCACGGTCTACACTGTCACGAAATGCCCGGCCACCGTTGCCAACTGCCCCATCGGAAAGCCGACCACCGAGGTTCGCGTCTACACCACCGTCTGCCCGGTGGCCACCCCGGGCGGCGAAATGCAGAACCCTGAAGACGGCAACATGCCCGCGCCACCCAAGCCCTCTTCCCCTCCCGTCGTGCAAGTTGCCGGTGCCCGCCGCAACATGGTTGTTGGCAGCGCGTGTGGCGTGCTGGCCCTTGCCGCCGTGGTCATCTTGGTATAAGGCCGATAGTTGGGAGATGTGGGTGTGTTGGATCCAAACGATGGCGGGCTCATTAACACGCCGTCGCGAGCGCGAGCTGGTCACCGAACGAAGCCACTGGGCTTCTGCGGCCACTATATTGTTCGGGAGAGCAGCAGGCAAATAACATTCTTGGAAACCTGATTGGTGGGACGACGGGGGGCTTGAAGGATGAAAGTAGGTTACTTTAGGGGATTAAGGAGGTAAGCCTTACCTTATTTATATTCTATTAAGGCTTACCTATCACTACGGTTACCTTTTCTAGCAATTAATGAAATACTCCAAGAAGTTTTGGCCATGAATTTGATTGGAAGTGGCATGCCCTCTTACCCCCCAACGGAAGCTTCCTCAAGGACGATGAGACGTCCAAGACACGCATCTACGGCATTTCCATGTTCCATCAGCTACATTGCCTAGTGATGATGCGAGGGGCTTTCCAGGCACTTCAACACCGAAACCAAAACATCAGCACCGGCACGTCCTCACACCATGAAGGCAACCCCAAAGATGACCAAAACCATTGGCTGCATTGCTTTGACTACTTACGCCAGTTGAGCATGCCAGCAGCTGTTTCTGCCACTCTTAAGCCCAGCTAAGTTGCATGAAACTAGGCAATTTAATGTAATGCAGATGGGACTACTGAGCCTCCAGTGGTAAACCAAGAGGGACAGGATATCGTAGATGGGATGGTGGAGCGGAAGTGGAAGAATTGGACGGGTTTGTGGAGGCTCTCCGTAGAGTCTCAGCGCAATTAGACGGTGGAAGACAATTAAATGCCGGTGAGGGAGAATGCATTATACATCGCCTTACACCTATATTTCTATCGCTAGTATAGGTGATGTCTGTAACATTCCTCTTGTTATTTTAAAAGCCCTACAAACTCGGCTAGCATGACATGCAGCGCCGCAATGAATGTGCAGTTGACGACGGTGGGGCGAAGTCTTGATCAACGTTAAGAGGCCCGCGCTCAACACGCCGTCCCTCTGCGCAAAGGCATTGTTATTGTCTTGCCTGGTGCCAATGTAGTATCAGCTCGAAACGTAGAAGGAAGTTGTCGAATCCGTGGGCTCTGGCGGTACACTTGGGTCCGCAGGCGTGCTAATGCTGCTCGTGTTCATGGCTCGCTTTGACGGACGCTCAAAAAACGGTGGGCGCTCCATTGACACTGGAAATGATGTTTTATTGGTAGTTATAGGCATACTTCAGCGCCAGGAAACTCGTGAGTTATGAATATGACCGGTCATTACGGAACGTGACAGGGCTGACGTATAAGTGCAACCAGTTCGTTACGACTTGAACTTAGAAGAAGATGATGCACACGTCACCGCCATGTGTCACGTTGGGCTCAAGCTAGACTAAATCTGAGCAAAGGCAATGCTGCCGAGAATGCATTGACTGATGAGACAGATACAGACTCTAGCAGGTAGACCCAGAACCTGCCAACAACATGAAGAATACTACCCTCCCGACTGTCCTAGGGCTCCCCGAACCCCTCATTCCGCTCGAACTCTGGACATTCTGGAGACTACGAAACGACTTCAACAAGATCAAGGACACGCTGACACTCAAAGACTGATAGTGTATTGTCGAGCTGACGACGAGCATAAGACAGATGTGCGACCAGAAATATACTCACACTTATCCTGAAATGAAGTAGGAACGATTCAAAATCATTTCTCGGAGGAAAACTCAAGAATCAGTTCGGCCTGTTGCTTCCTCTTGTTACGGTTCCTCTTGTTACGGCCAGATATTCTCCCTTCAACGTCTACCTTGTGCCCTTTCATGTAATGGAGGCGGAGGGCTGACTCGGTGGAGGGGTTTCTCAACTGGAAATTATTTTATCCCGGTCTCCAAGCCATTTGGATTGATTTAAGTATGGAAAAGGACTTACGTATCTGCAGAGCATGCCGTTCTCACAGAAGCGGCAGTGAATTTCTCCAGGCAATACACTCACACTAGATGGGGAAGAGGGCAAAGGAAGGCGACTGGATTGCCTGGTTGTTTTCCGACGAATGTGGCCAAAGCAAGGGTCGAAGAACTCTGCTCTTCAAATGGGTTTAGGCAACTGGAACCCTTTGGAGTCGTACTTGACGGACCAGTTGAGGCTGCACTGTCCAGTCACAAAATAAAACAAACACAAGAAGGCTCAGGCCGTTAATGGTGCGAGAGAACTTACAATAATCTAGGAAGCCTCTTTCCCGGCTAATTAAATTTGTTAGAGACCAAGGGTGACAATGAGGTCTCCAAAGTTCACGTCGTTGCTGCCACCGCTAAGTTCAAGAGATCGGTTCAACGCGTCGTGGAAGAGACTTCACAGCTCCGATGGCGACAAAGCGGCACAAAGGAGCGCAAACTGTCGCAAGACTCAGTACCAAAACACTGCCATTAGTCATATGTCACAAGACAATTTACACGGGTCTCATGTATAAACTCTCCCTTATTTTACAACCATGCGCCTTCAAGGCTTCTTCATCTCGTCCTTCTTGGCGTCCTTGATCTTCTGCCAAAACTTCTCGCCGCCCTCCTTGTCGTTGGCAAACAGGTGGTCCAGCACCATGCGCTGCGGCATCTCGCCCATCCACTGGAAGAGGGAGAAGTCGCGGAACTGGTCGGAGCGGAAGATCTCGAGCATCTCGACGGGCTCGTCGCCGATGTTCTCGACAATGTGGCCCATGTTCTTGGGCACGATGCCGACGTCGCCGGGCATGTAGTCGAAGGTGCGGGCGTTGCCCTCGGCGGCGAAGATGGTGACGCGCGCGCGGCCGCGGATGAAGAAGGACCACTCATTGGCGAGCGGGTGCCATTGCATCTCGCGCAGGGCGCCGGGCTCGATGACGGCGGGTTATGGACAAGAGCGAGCGAGATCGTCTATTCTGTCACACAACACTCCGGCGCTGAGGGACGATCCATTCCATTCTCAAGGCGAAGTTATAATACATGATCAGACACCTCCTGGCCGAGCCAGCACCCTTGAGGACGAGTGTCTGCTAGACAGACTCAATCCCCCCAACTGCATCTTCCTTCGCAGGTTTGTGCCAAGACGAAGCGTAAGCTTGGCTTTCTAGGAATAAGGAGAGCCGCTGAAAAGTCTCCTTGTCGTTGAGTGCGACTGGAAAGTAGTCACAAAGTGTACCATGTTGCAGTTTACTCTTGAGTTTCTTGCCCGTATTTTCGTCCGCCTTGCCAGGTGAAGCGCCTACCATGACGACTGGTACCTGAGGCTCACTGTACCAGAAGTCACGGTAGAATTGTCTCGCTTTCTCCTTGTCAACGCGAAAAACAAAGATTATTAGGTCGTGTACAACGGTCACCGCCTGCTACAACGGTCACCGCCTACTACAACGGTCACCGCCTGCTATAACGGTCACAGAATGTTATAATAGTCACCGCATGCTATAATAGACACCGCCTACTACAATGGTCACCGCCTGCCGTAATAGATGCTACTTACTATACTGGTCACCGTCTACTATGTTAGTCATCGGTCTACTGGTAGTCGGGAAAGGACTTTGTTGCCAAGTGCAGTGTCTAAAAAGCCGCAGTAGGCTCTCTATCTCTACATTTTCTAGTCGTATCCACGATTGTACTCCTCGTCAATGTTAGGATTTCTGGCTGCGGTTGTACTAAACTGGGCGACTCTTAGTTCCCAATGCTGCTTCTCATGGCATGCGTCAAGTGTTGACATTCGACTTTCATACCGGGAAAGCTTTATGCTGGGGGAACAAAAGGTACAACAACGCCATGGCAATCTACAACAGAGATGCGCCTGCACCTGTCTGTGTGGTCTAAGACAAAGGTCAAGAGCCACCGTGTGGCTCCTGCTGAGTCCTTTCGGGGGGCGGTTCTAGACGGAACTGAGACGCTGCAAAACGCCGGCTATCTCCTACGGACGACGCGATCATTGACGCGAGTTTGACATTTGGCTCTTTCGCGTTGCTAATCTCAAAAGGCCGGAACAAGGAAGTGGAAGTTCCGACAATGCCACAAGCAAGTCGCGACGCCCATGTTTTAAGGTATTGTCCCGACCTATCCGTCGCATCCAGTCGGTCATCACGATTGCTTGTGTGAATACTGTGTCGACTTGCATCGCAGAGCGCGTCCCTGAAGCTAGATGCTGCATTTCCTGGGCGTAAATCCCCTTCGCATGACGTCGGAGAGCGCCAGAAGCCGGATCATCGTGTCTGTCGGCCATGCTTAACGAGGGCAGCTCGGTTCGCCCTGTGGACTTGCCAGCTTGCGGATCGTTCCGGACCGAATCATATGGAAGGAGACTCACGATTCATGTCCATATAGTCACCGAGCTGAACGTAGTAACCCAGCCTGCGCATCGCGGAGATTAAGAGCCTCAAGTATGATGGCCCAGTCTCATTCAATCGAGGCTCAAGTGATGCTCTTCAGGCGTTCCGTGGTTAGGCAGCCATGCAGCCTGGCCTTTTGGAGCTGTGTGTTTAACTAAGGACGGCGTGGGCAGATCTGCGACCGCCAGAGAACTCCCGCACGCTAGGGCACAAGCCAGGGACCGCATCGGCAGCTGCGCTTGTGCCAAGCTGCCCACGACTCATGGTACTTAGGCGAATATGAGTACAGTAGGCAGAATCCGGCGTACGCACATCTTGCTGCGCATTCGAAGGCTTGAGTACCGCCGCCACCACCGTTTTGTCCGTACTGGTTCGAGTCATCGCCTCCTACTCCTCCTCCTCTTCCTCCCACGCCGTCGCCTTCGCTACCCCAGTTGAGCCTCTCGCGATACTGACTACATCGTGACGGTTGACAGCCCAAGCCACTGTCGCTGCGTGAACATGCAATGGCTAGGTCGCTATCTTCGGCATCACTGGTGAGCATGTCATCGCGTCGACTTGGCGGCGCCGCGCTTCGATTTTGCTAGAGCGAGGGATGGAAGAAGTCGCTTGTGAACATAAGACCGGGCTGACTCGAGGTGTCCGCGTACTGACGCTGCAGCACTCCATACTCTCGAGACAGGGCTGGTGCGGGCTGTATCGTGGGATGCCGGGATGATGCAGTGTCGGCAGCAATGCTTGCAACAGGGCGGATGGCACAGAGGCCGTGCCAGCTGGCCGACTAGCATGGTCTGTAGCTTTTCAAGTGACGTGCAAGAAGTTAATTGGAGACCAGAATCGGATATGTTATTGTTGGCGGCATATTGTACTAGGGCAGGTGGACATTGCTACACTACGCCTATTGAACCCACCATGCGAACAAGCGGCCGTAAAAGACCTGCACATTACTGGGGATCCCAAAACCTTGCCCTGTTTTATCAAGGATAGCGAAAAGCAAGCGCAGTAGTCTTTGGAATATAGTAAAAATTACAAAGCCCAAATATCCATCTTTCATATAATCATAATAGCCATGTCCTACATAAAGAACCTATATTACCAAGGCCAAGCTAACCTCAACTTCCATAATGAACTACGGTCGCACCGGCATTGACTCCGTCCCTATAAGCATCTCTGCAAACGCGGCATGTGTTCAGAGGCCGAGCCCCAAGAACATCCTACGCCGTCTTATACAGCACCGTGCAGAGCTCTGCAGCACTCATGCGCATCTCGACCAACCTATTGAGCGTTCGCTCCATCACCAGGGGCAGCCAACGGCCCAACAAGCCCTCAAGGTAATCAGCCTCGGCGCATTTCCTCCTAAGGCAGGTCCCGCATTCCTAGACACGACTAACACGCAGCAAGAAACTTTTCTCTGTTAGGCAAGATGCATAATCCCCTGGCACAAACGGGAAGTCATTAACGAAGGGCTTCGATGCGGCCCTCAACATCTCAAACATGACACAGCCCATGGACCAGACACGACACAGCCCATGGACCAGACATCGCCGCTGCGGCCAACCCGTCTGCGACGACCGGCGGTCGGGGTTCTCGACTGCTCTTCCCCGAAAACAGCTTCTGGCGGCTTGTACCTAAAAGTCCCGAGAGTTAGCGTTAACCCTCCTTTAGTCTCTCCGGTGTAAGCAAAAGAAGTCCCGAAGTCTATTAACAAAATGTTCTCGCCATAAACAAGGATATTTTCTGGCTTGATGTTACGATAGCGGAAGCCCTGGCTGTCGAGGTAGGCAACTACGCCGACAAGGCAAGGAACCCAGGACATTTGCTGTTTCCTGCGAGGGCTAAATTGTGCCTAGAATTAGGACGATTTCTGGTCTAGGCTTTCTATTTCCGATATATACGCCTCGAGACTTTTCTCCGCGACAGGCAATATTACGATAAAATGCGAGTCCGTTGGCATGCTAGGTCGCATATAGCACTCAACCACTTACACAATATGTTAGTAGCTCCTTGGGCCGCCTTATCGAAGCAGCTCGACCTCATTGGGGATTTCGGAACTTAGTAGCTTAATTTCCTTCCGAGCGAAAACTATCTGTTTATCATTCCGTTTCTGGACCTTAGTTACCTTACTAAACCCCCCTCTCCCAATGTCGTAGAGTACCCGGTACCTACGTTCATCATAGTCAGAATTACGCCCACTCCTCGTGGTAGTGGCAGCAATAGTAGGCGATAAGCTGGCTATGGTATATTGATCTTCTTCTAATCTGTACTTGAACTAGGCAACAAACTGCCTGAAAACCAGGGGTAGCGAGGCCGCTGCACCTACAAATAGATTTACATTTGGAGAGCAAGACGTAATTGCATCGGAACCACGTCGAGCTCCACACTATCATCGTCCACCTGGAAGCCCCTCATATTCCCGTCGCAGTATCAGTCTCACGCTTGTTTTAGCTTCGGCTCGAGCGTTCGTTCGACGGCCAGAAAGATTAGGCTATTTGCGTGCCGACATGACTTTAGACGGAAGGGATTTTGCAAGGATTGCGAGAGAGAGCGGCGCTCTTGAGAAACTTGTAGGCAAATCAGGCGGCTCGGCGATTCCAGAACCTTCCATCAAAGCCAGAATTTGACTATTTAGTGCATGTTACTCTTAGGTCCATGTGGCTTGGTTATGGCCAGTAAAGGGATAGAGGGAGAGTACAGAGCACCCCGTTACTCTGTTATGGGTTGGCGGTTGGAATCATGACCACTGATCAACTGGATCGGCTGCAGATGAAGTCACAACGTGATAAGACGATTAGGCGGCCCAAAGTTCGACTCCCGTTTAAGTTCCATGAGTTTCATGAACCTAGCCTACGAGTTGAGCTCGACTACGGCGTGATGACGCGGCCAGTCTAGTGTGGAAGGGTACCGAAACCATGGACTCAAAGACCTACTACGCTTGCCCCACGACGGGCTGCAGCCCAGCTAGCCATGCTGCTTTTGTACATTGTCGAGCCCCAATGAGCACTCTTGGGTCCATGGTTCTCTCGCCGCCGACCACATCTAGGTTTCTCCCGCCGTGGTGCCAAATCCAAGGTGCAATTTGCGAAGTGACATGAACTGCCCTGTCACTCAGCCACGGATCCAATGCTGGATGAACGGCTGGTTCGCTTCGTCATGGCATGTGTACTGGTAGCGAGAACATTCAGATTGGTTACCACGGCGCTGGAACGTGCAGCAATTGGTCAGTTGGGGTTTATCAAAGGGACATGTTGGTTCATGCTCGACTTGCGTCCCCGCTGGTGCATAAGCTCGCAAATTTTGACTCACGCAGAGACAGACTGCCTTTGCAAGCATCACTCCAAAACCAGCCCCTCGGTCGACACATACAGATCCTAACGACCCAAAATTTATAGCCCCGATGTCATCTGCGGCCGGAGGCGAAGGTATGTTGACGGCACCGGCATACGACCCACATCAGTGAAGAAGCATACTGACAGCGGAGGTAGGATCGGGCCCGGATCCGATGACTTTACTCTATTCCCACGCTTGCCTGCCGAAATTCGCCTGGGAATATGGGAGATAACTTGGCCGAGTCCTCGCGTCGTTGAGCACGCTTGCCGAGACAATCCAGAACAGCCCGTCTCAGACTCCGGATCAGACTCAGAAGCAGGGGAGGATCTGTCCGGAAGTCATGACCCCGCCGAGTTCGACTATCTGCGCTTGAGTGGCGGATTATCGCAGTGGCTTCGAGAGGACTTTAGCTCGAGGGACGAGACTGTCAACCCTCTGGAGAGATGCGCGGATCCCGTTGCACTTCACGTCTGCGCTGAGTCTCGTGTCCATACTCTCCCCCGATATACCCGGATGCATAATCCACAAATCGAGTCCTCTGCGTTCTATATAGACCCTCGGTCCGATTTTCTTTGGCTCGGCCACGACTTTGAATCGGAACATGTGGGCGAGTTGCGTCGTTATTATGGCCCCCAAGTCGACACGATTGAGAGGGTCATAGTCGAAGAGCTAGGGCTCTGGGCTGATTCGGACGTGGACGATGCCATCGACATACTTGATCTTTTTGGGGGCTTGCGGGTTGTTAGAGTTATCCTCGAGAATTACCAATTCTCGGGTGATTACGAGGCTCCTCCAACCGTGGCAGATTACTTGCAAGCCGCAAACACGCTCCTGGGTCGTGATGAGCCAATGCTGCAAGGGAGGAACTGGCGCGTCGAATATACTGACCGTGAGGGCAATGTCTACCGCCACTTCCAAGGCAAGTAGCTCCTTAGCCTTAGCGAAATAGTCCAGTCGAACGCGCATTCAGTGTCATCTTTGGCTCAGCAATACCTCCCTCACAACAATGGATTCGAGGCGGGTGTAGCTGCTTGTTACAAACCAACATGCAGCTGACGGGCAGAAGGGCTGTCATAGGTCAGAAGATATGTCCGGCAGAATCCCAACAAGGAATAGTACGGAGAGTCACGTGACGGGGCACGTGCGACAAGAGCGCTGGAGCGCGCCAGCGCTCCCAGCGCTCCATGGATCGACGGAGCGACGGGACGCTCCAATCGATCCAAGGATCAATGAAGAGCTGGACGGATATATATACTACAGTCCTTACCCAAGAGTAGATAGCCAGATCTTCAGTGATCAAACTAAGTCATTCAATACTCAATGATTGAGAAGGTCTTGAAACCCTTCTAACGGACTACCTTGTAAAAGACATACTGTTCATTAAGTCAAGCCTGACTTACTTTGTTAAAGCAACAGCAAATCTACTGATACCCTAGGGCATCCGTTACACTGCTATGTCAATTCCTATGAGTTGCCAAGCCCTTGTTTCGTGGTGCATATCTGATCAATATTTAGCTCCGTAAACCAGATGTAAACAGTGACAGCCTCGACCTTGTTTGTCTGAAAGCTGGGTAGGTTACGTCCATGGGGTAGTCCCTCTGATAGCCGTTGCCGTTGGGCGCTGTGCTCTTGGCGCCGGTGTCAACCGTCAGGATGCGGTCAGAACCATAGAATGAAGAGAGCTTGATTTCTATCTAATTGAAATCATCTCGCCAGTGAAGCGATCCTCATGTCAAGCTGCAAAGACTTCAGTCGGAACTGAACAACGTACTCAAGACATAGCTCAGCATAAACGGAGGAGTTGAATTGCCTTGCACGTCGACGGGGGTGACTTTGCCCCCAACGAGCTCTTTTGCGTGCGCATCGCAATTGGGGATTTCATCCTCCACCAAATACTCTGAAGGGGATTCTGCGTGTTCGTGGCAAAACAACCGCTCGCTACCCCGCGACTGTCCAACACTGGGGCCTCCGCCTGCAGCACCTTCTCGCCAGCGCATTGGCAGCCTGCCCAATAATGCCGGAGAGACGTACGAGAATGAACCCGGTGATCTCGGACTCTCCTTGGCAATGCCACATCTTGTTCCTTCTCGTTCACCAACACCCACAGGCAAAGATTAGTACTAAACGGTGTTGTATATACGTTTCTGGTCATGAGACGCATTCATTTCGGAGGGCTTGGGCCTCTTAGCCGCGTTTGGAACGCGACATCTTCGACAGGCAGGCAGGAATCAGGGAGGTGTAGCTGAACATACAGTCGGCCCAAGTTCGTTCTTGGACTTCTAACCTGAATCGGGCCAGTCGTATTGCAAGCTGCCGGTCTGGTAATTTTTGTCAATGACTATGCCAACCGTAGGGAGCGCCCATTGCTCTAAATCATTAGCCTTGTCGCGAACACTCATTCCGCAAAAGTTCCCTCATTCTAGAGTAGAGACCCTCGTCTTCCCGTTCCCACGGCTTGTCCTTAGGAAAAATGGCTTTCCGCAGGCTGTTCAACAACGGAATTAGTGACTCGTAATATGCCGTGAAGTTATCGGAGATTGTCTTCATAAAAATTGCCTCCTTCGCAACAACGCCAAGCTTCATCCCAGCCAGCTCTTGACGAATGTTGTAGATATTTCCACGTCACTGTCGATAGTTGCGACTGCGAAGGAGTAAACGACAAGCAGGCGGCTCAAAAAAGAACAACTGCCTGGGCATCTCCACGGGCTTTTCCGAGGAAGACCGAAAGCACGATGAGATATAGGTGATTCTGTTGTGCGGCCCTTGCGCTGGTATGTGGGTGTGCTTATATGTATCCACTAAGCCTTATAAGAGTGACATTTTGATCGTCTCTTCGTTATAAAGCAGCGCCTTCTGTCCATACAGTTCTGTTTCGCGATAGCTCGTGCTACTGAAACCCTTCGGTAGCCGTAAGATTTGGCAGCTAGTACTCCGCAGCAGTCGGTACTTTATGCAAGACGTTGCAGCGATGCGGTAGTAACTTAGAATCGAATCCAAGGCATGAACTCGGCGGAATCCGTAGACTCACTGTATCACATGACCAAGATACATAGGTTTGACATAACGGACCATCGCGGCACGTACGTTGTAGGAGCAACTGCATTAGGAATGCTAGGGATTCGGCGAAGCAATAGCCGTCAATGAGTTTCGTGTCGAGTTTCACGTCAAGCTATAGCGACGGAACGGTTTGTTGAAGCGTCACAGGCCAGCCCTTAGCGTAGACTCCTCTCCGCAACACCGGCGCCCATCAAAAGGTCGGTTAAAACGGCAGCTGTGGGGAGATAGTATAGCTACACGTAAGGAGGGGCGACTTCAAGGCCTTTGCTTACAAGAGTAGACATAACTGCTAGCATATTAAACAAGGAGTAATCGAAAGCTAGATAATTTCTTCGTCGACATCTCTTTAGCTTAAGTTGGCTTCTAGTAGCTAGTAGCCAGTAACCACATTCTCGTAATTTATTGATATCCCACGCCGCAGCATTTGAGATCCATCGAGGTCTGTCGAAGGTTAATCGAATAGTCTTCACCGCCTAGGGGCTAGACTACCAGCTCGGCCTTGGGCATGGGGTAAACAAACATCGTCTAATAAAGACAATTAATGAGGTCGTGATTCTAAGAAGATATTGATTTGTATTATAAGCTAGCTAGGTATCTATACTATAGAGTAGAAATTAGGGGTGCCTATATTCTACGTGCTCGCTATAATAGATCGCAAGGCGATTATAGTGATTAGCGTTCCGGTATTACTCAGCGCGATAGCAAGGCGATTGGGGCAACCACACACCTCCCTTTCGTTTCGACCATTAATCCGTTCGGCCCGTACTAGCACCTACACAACCGGCCCATCCCGCGGCTTTCTACCTAGGTCGTAACACTTGACATGTAGCAAACCTGGAAGCTAGGTAGGTTTCCATTTGCTAGACGGGCCGGCCTTGAGCCGCCTAGGCGGTAGAATATTGGCTGGGATTTTGCGACAGGGCAGCGCGCCTACGGCTGACTCGCCGCATTGATGGGGCTGTGCGAGTCAGGGCGGTGCGACCTTATTGATGCCTTCTGATAATAAAGAGCGACCGTTCTCAACTTCCAGGATACTTGTCGTCCATCCGTCCCAGGTATGCAGTCAGCTCTTTACAGACGCCATGGCTGCCCAACGACAGCAGCCGGGATCTCCCAACCTACTGAACGCTCCGTTGAATTCTCCGAATTCGCAGCTTCCACAGGTCCGGTTGAATCAATCTGATCTTGGGCACCATGGGGCGGCTGAGCACGTCGAACCCCCGTGACCTCTCGCCCCTTCTGCAATATCGGACAATGAATGTGCTACACCTGGCTACCAGCCGGTTCCGAACATGGCCGATCCTCCCGCCGCCCAACACGACTATCCTTTGCACTCTTCGGAAGCATTCCTAGAGTCGGCCAAGGAACAGCAGCCCGCAATTCGCTCAATTGTTAAAGATGAGAAGCTGACAGTAGGTTGTAGTAGCGTCTTGTTTTCAGGAAACAGATTTCGCTTCAGGCATGGCACAACACCGTATTTAGGAATCGATCTTCATAAAACAGTGGCTTTGGAGTAAGCTCGGTCTTTACTAATACATTGCATCATGGTCAAAGGAAAAGAGGAGGTATTGACTAGTACATTATATTGTTAGCAAAGAAGGAGAGGGGATATTGACTAGTATATTGCACTGTTTTAAAGAAAGAGATAGGCTTTTGACTAGTACATTGCGTATATGCATTTTATACGCTACGGCCACAATCTAGTTGATCATCCCTAATGGTTTGGCTATTTGTGCTTGCGTTATTAGTTGCCCCTTCCTAAACGCTGCCCTGACCTTGAAAATCCGCCGGCGTTCTGATAGCTAGCGGGTAAGCTTTCTGATTAAAGAGAGTTAGCGGATGTGCAGGTTCAAGGCTTGAACACACTAACAAGCTGAACGCTGGGAGTTGGGAAAGAAGAGTCGTCAGCAGAATTGTAATCATAGTGCCGAGATTTCCGGCGAGATACACATCAGCGCCATACCGACGGTTTATTTAATCACATATTTTCATTGCCTCCCGCCCCAGGGGGGTCCGCGGCCTTTGTATTGCGACGCGCGGCCTATTATTCATCCAATACAGTTTTGTTGTCGTCCATTACCACAGATGACCAGACCCATTCTACGGGAGAATGCAGCTTGGCTGTGCTAAGACGAAGATTCGGCTGCCTGCTACAAATACCTAGTGCGCCAAAAGTATCGTTACGCATGTAAATTTGGAGATATATACTTATTATATCGCACAGTAACGAGCTTTTTGACAGGCTTTTTGTATCTCCGAGCCTTTAGTAAAGTTAGAAAGTCGGCATGCTGCTATTCACCATATCTTATAGCGTGAAGTACTACTAATGCCGTCTATATGCGTTACCTTTTCTACCTCTAGATAATCCTAATAGCAGTCGCTTGCCCTTAGCTTTTTTGTATACCCGATTGCCTTAATAAACGAAAACTGACTACTCTAGGAGCTTCCCCCGCACCGTATGGTTATTCGTTAGCAGCGTCTACTACACCGCCATCAAGCTCTTGAACTGGTTATAGACTTCGGGGATCTCCTTCTTTACATCTTCAATGTTTTTGCCTTTGAACCTCTCATACTCTGGGTACGAAATGATAGCCTCAAAGATATCGTTGTCCCTTTTTTCCTGTCTTATTTCGCCCGGTGTTTTCGCTGGTTTAGGGGTTTCGCCCGGTGTTTTCGCTGGTTTAGGGGGGTCACCATTCACGATTGACTTAGCTTTGTTGAAAATGGTACCCAGCAGACCCGGCAGACCCGGCCGGGCTTCCTGTTGGCCTTCTGACATGGTCTGCGTGATCCTAGCCGAAAATTTCTTGTATTCTTCCGGGTACGCGCGTTTGAAATCTTCAATAGTTTTGAAATTGAATGACTCGGCGATTTCCTGCATTTCTGATTTCCAACTTTGCGCATTCTGGCTTGCCCCCGATTTTCCTTGTGCAACAGGCGGCTTTGGCGGGACCCAGGTCGGCTCAGTTTCACGCACCGCTTGTGTTTTGCCATTTCTGTCCGTATGCATCTTGTATTTATGCCAGGCTCCAGTGGTAGGGTCTTTCTGCCACCATCTGCTGTTGGGGTCGTTCAGATCCACTTCGTTCTTCGATTTTATAATCTCAGATTGTTCGACTCCGGCCTTATCTGTCGTTGTCTTGACAAGCCTGCCGCCTTCTTCCCGATACTTCGGCGGGACCCAGGTCGGCTCAGTTTCACGCACCGCTTCTGCTTTGCCATTTTTGTCCGAAATCTTGTATTTATGCCAGGCCCCAGTGGTAGGGTTTTTCTGCCACCATCTGCTGTTGGGGTCGTTCAGATCCACTTCGTTCTTCGATTTCATAGTCTCAGATTTTTTGACTCCGGCCGCATCTGTCGTTGTCTTGACAAGCCTGCCGCCTTCTTCGCGATACTGCTCACGAGTTCTTGGCGGTATAACGGGAGGAACACCAGCTGTTGGCAGTACCTGAAGAGGGTCTGTACGCACCGCTCCTGTTTTTCCATTTCTGTCCGTATGCATCTTGTATTTATGCCAGGCTCCAGTGGTAGGGTCTTTCTCATACCATCTGCTCTCGGATTTACTCAAATCCACTTCGTTCTTCGATTTCATAGTCTCAGATTGTTTGACTCCGGCCGCATCTGTCGTTGTCTTAACAAGCCTGCCGCCTTCTTCGCGATACTGCTCATGAGTTCTTGGCGGTATAACGGGAGGAACTTGCGGAGGCTGTTCTATCTTCCCGGTTGGTGGCTCTAGCTTATTTGTTTTCGCGCTCTTGTCAACTTTGGCGTATATTGGCTCCGGCTGTGGCTTGACGTTCGCAGATTTCCCGGTTCCTGCCATTGGTGCGAGTGTGACGGGCTTTCTTCCCTGTGCAGGCACCGGCGCTACACCTGGCAGAGGCCCTGGCAGAGCGGCTCCCGCAACACCTCGTAGAGGCACTGGCGGAGGTGCCACTACCAGACTAGGCCACAAAAGAAGACAGAACGAAGCCGAGATATAAGGAATCAGCAAGAGGTTGCGCATTGTGTCTGCCTGCGTATTGCTGCTAGAAGGGGAGTAGAAAAATTTAGTATTACTCTCTGAGAGTTAGTAGAATAGATCTTAGTAGAGTATATCTAACAAAGGCAACATTAAAAGTTATGGGGATTGATAGGAATTTATACTTATTGAGTAGAGTAACGATGCGTAATATCCCTTTGCTCCTATAAGGGTTACGGGTAATAGGTAGTGAAGAGTAACATTCTCGGTATTAGCGATTTTGGAAGGGTAGCTTTATCGGGAGTGCCGCTTTTCGAAGGGTTGAGAAACTTTATCGAGATTGCCGCTTTTCGGAGAGCCAAGCAAATTTGTCGCGACTGCCGATTGTGTAGAGCCAAGCAACTTTATCGCGACTGCCGATATTGCGTAGGGGGCTTAGTGCCAGTTAGGACTTGCCGTCTTTATCCCTTCAGAATCCTACAAGCCCCGGAGTTTCAGGTTAGCGTTTCAGGTTAGCAGTGCGTCACCATTTCAAAGCGGGAGCTATTCCCATGTCGCATAGCATCCTAGGCCCTGAAACAAATGTAATATAAGCTAATTCTGAAATAAGCTTTTATGAATTACTGAAAAACGTAGTAGAACTTATAGAAAAGGGATATAATTCTAATGCCACTTTTCTATAAATACGTTTCTACGCGCCTTGCTATGAACTTGACGTTTTATTTTAATATATTATCATTTTATATTCCTCTTATACTATTTTACCCGCTAAGATGATTCTCGGCACTCTCCTTACCGTTTTATTTACCGTTAGTGTTTCGGCTAGTATTGACGAAAAACGACGTCTCGAGAGCGATAGGCTTAAAGCAGCCTTAATGCCCGCAGTTAATTCGCTTAATTTTAAGAAGAATCCTCCTATATACCAATCGCCTTCATGGGATATGGGAAGTTGCCTATTTCAGTGCAATAGTATCAAGAGAAAGCTGTGGAGTAGGTTTCTTCTAACCGAACCGTTTGAGAAGAGTATCATTCTTCAACGCCATTCCCTCCGTGAACAAACAAATGATTTCAAAGACCCGATGCCTTTGGGCTCGCAAGATTCTTTTATGTCGCATTCATCGGACACGAAGGGCTGGTCTACTTCGGTAGGCATAAGTGGGGGATCTGGTATGATGAATAAGATCTCCCTTACTTTATCTGCTTCTATGGAACATTCTTCCTCAACTACTACTGGAACCCAAGAATCAACGGTAAAAACCAGCCAATTCAACTGTCCAGGATACTCTACTTGTTATTCGGAGGCTTATACGGCTTCTGTCAAACTCTCCGGGTGGTGCGACGACAGCTATGAAATGCAATGCGACAGGGGCTTGAAGTTTTGGTATTCATCGTTCAAGTGGAATGCTTGCACCAGGACCGCAGGCCACACGTATGGAATGTGCACAGTGGTTAAAGAGTTCGAAAACCAAGTTTGCAACAGAAATCACCCGCGACGTTGCGAACTAGAGGTGCCAATCATGAATGGGAACAAGCCTTTCATTCGCCAATACGACACAGCAGTACCTAATCCCCCCGGAAGCGTCGACTTTCAAACCGACGGACTGTGCAAACTCAACCAGGACGGCTGGCTTTATAATGTAACGTCGAAAAAGTATGTTTTGGAAGGCGGAGTCGAGCTATCGCCTCTGGAGTTAGGTCGAGCTACGCCAGTTGATCTCTCTAAGTGTGACCTCCAGTGTCGAGAAGACTACCCGGAGTGTGCGGCAAAGTCGGGTACAGAATTTGAGACTTGTTGTAAATCTACGCAGGAGAAGAAACAGGCCACATCTCCTGCTGCGGTCTTAGGACCTACGCCTATCGTCTTACAGTCTACTACTGCATCCCAGCCAACGACGAGCACGTCAGCCACCAGCACGACACAGACTTCTATTGCATCTACCGACGATGACGATACCAAATGGACGCCTTATGATCCCGAGACTGCAACAAACACGTCAGCCACCAGCACGACACAGACTTCTATTGCATCTAGCGATGATGACGATACCAAATGGGAGCCTGATGATTCAGAGAGTGCAACAAGCGCGTCAGATACAAGCCCGACACAGACTTCTATTGCATCTGGCAATGATGACGATACCGAATGGGAGACTCATAATCCCGAGACTGCAACAAACACATCATATACAAGCACGACACAGACTTCTATTGCATCTAGCGACGATGGCGATACTAAATGGGAGCTTTATGATCCCGAGACTGCAACAAACACATCAGATACAAGCACGACAGAGCCTTCTATTGTATCTGGCGACCATGACGATACCGAATGGGAGACTCATAATCCCGAAACTACAGTTTCCACCGATGCTCAAACGACGGTTCACGATTGCGTGAAAGGTGCGCCATTTAGGCTAACATTCCTTATGACTGCACCAACTACACCTCATGAAGTCATTAAAATCGTAGGAGATGCCGATGTCCTGGGAAGACGGGACAAAGCCAAGGCCGTCGAGTTAACAAGAAGTGCCACGATCAATAAGACGACTGTCGCAGGCCGTAGTTTGTATCTATGGCAGACGACCGTGCAGATTGAAGACGGAAAGAAAATCGAGTATGAATACTTCAGAGTTAGGGACGGAAACAACGAGAGTGGGCAAACGAAAAGCCACAATATCACTGCGTCGTGCGAAACGGTGCAACAGTGGAACAAGTGGGAGATGTGGGAGATGTGGGAGATGTCGAACCGAACCGCGCTTCGTGATTCAGCCCCCACGGGGTACACCCGAAACTTAACCCGAAATTGAAATTTTGCAATAAACAATAGCATTCATAGAAGCCAACATCAGAGCATACGTGTAACGGGTTGGGTTCCCAAGGGATAAACTAGAGGTTTATGTTAGCAGAATGGTCAGGGCGTATATTACGGTTAGTGATAAATCCGCAGGCTTATAACCTAGTGATCAGTATGTGTTAGATAATGATCGTATTGTAAGCTAGCTAAGGTATCTATGCTGAAGAGTAGAAATTAGGGGTGCCTATATACTACATTAGGTCGCTACTTTTCCCAGGGATCGTTACGATCCTTTGTTAAGGGCAAAAGACCACACCACGAGCCGAGTGCAGAGACCGTCACTCTGGACGACTCAAAGAACGTAGAGCCCAGAAAACGTGAGGAAGCATCTGATCACAGATAAACTGATAAACGAATATGTGCCTACGACAAGGCACTGACAAGTTTACTTCATCTTTTACACGACGCATCAAAAGACGTGACAATCTGCACAATCAGAACATTAGGGCCACGAATTCTCTATTGAACTACGTAGCCCTGTGTATGTGTGTTGATGAACGCTATGACCATCTAATCACTCGGAAACAACTACCTTTTTATGTCCCTGAACCTTCAATCTACCCCCCTTTGGGCCCGCATCTGGGGCCGCAACCATGTGTCTGGCAGGTTGCCCCGACAAAATCCCATAGATCATCACGATCCATGGATCACCACGATGTAACGATAGATCACTCCGATCTATATCTCATTAGCCACTGTCTCCCTATCGCTCCAACCATTGTTCCGTATAGCCTACATTAGCGCTACACAGCCGGCCCATCCCGCGGCCGTCTGCCTGGGGTCGTAACAGGTCGTTATAAGTCTCTCTCTAAATTAAATAAAACACTAGCAAGAAAAAAAATAGCCATAATAGCTAGATAGACTACTAGATAGCAAATAAACGCCCTCCCCCGCCATCCGCCCCCCAATAAATAGCTCTATAAGCTTAATAGACTTAAGTTAAACCCTAATCGATTTTAATGTTCACGTTCTAGCGCAATCAGCGGTCAAGTATTCTTGGTCGCGAAGGTTGTGTATTCTGTAGCTATGTTATTCTACTTATACCTAACTATCTATTTGGCTCCCTTATGACCTATGGCTATAACACCGCCGATTAACTAAAATGTTAAATTGTAGTGCGTGTGCCTAAACGCCCAGAGCCTAACTTGGTTCCAAGCATCTGATCGTTTAACCTTGTCCGTAGGTAACTTGCAAAACTGCGCTTCGACGTAGGTCCAGCGGCCGCTGCTATACCACTCCTGCCATTTAGTACAGCGGTTGTCAGACGTAGCATTAGCAGCAGTATCAACACCGTCGGCAGGGGCAGCTCTCGCGCAGAGGCCAACGAGCGGCAGGAGAAGTACGGAAAGCAACATAATAGAAAGTGGGATAAATAAGCGTGAGGTGTGAATGCACAGGGGGAAGTAAATGAGCGTGAGGAAATTTAAGAATCAGAAGACTCTGTGTAGGCTGTGGATAACTCCGAGCGGAATAGATGTAGACGATATCAGGGAACGGCGTGAGGTTTATATACCTACCTACGTGTAGACAATACAGCAGCTCTCCCCGCCTCTGGCTAGAGTGTTATTGCCGGGGGTTACATCCCGYGTCTGCCGTCCTGGTGACTATGCCGGGAGTCGAGTAATGCGGCGGTGGTACAATAGGGGGATTGATCGCATCAGCAACCCGACCCGGTATGGCTCCCTCGAGCGTGGACGGTCCTCCGCCCAGGCGAGCCCGATGCCACGGGTAGGACACTGAGCCGCTTGCGTTGGCCATGGCCTCCCTTTGGAGGCCTTCCACGAGCACAAGCCTCATTGGCCAGTACGAGTAGGCCGTCCGCTGACGTCGGTCGTCCTTCTCGTACTCACGGCCTCAGTTCGGTGGGGCGTGCAAGGGGAGCGTCTTGGCTGGTCGCGTGCCAACCAGTTGCGTTAGCGCACGGGTCGACTTCATCTCGCGATACGCACGAAGCGATGGGCTGCGGGCGAGGAACGAAAACCAGCGCATCGCGCCGATGCTTGGCTGTCGAAGTGTCTCGAAGGAAGGCAGGGTGAGGCCGATAGCCGACAGTACGACCGGCTGCAAAGGCCGCTGTCCATGGAAGCGACTCTACTCCTCCTTACGGGCGAGCAAAGTCTTCCGCTCGGGGGAATTCATGAAAGCCACCAGGCGTGTGTGGATGGCTTTCATGTTGAGAGCGATTCATGCGTGGGATCTGCAGTCAACACCGGCACGCAGATCGCACGACAGCACCACGCTGTCCACATAGGACACACCGTGAACTTGTAGTCGGTGATGACTGCAACGTTCCGAAAGATCAGTCGGCTGTGGAATCATTGTCTGGAGCACAATGCCAGCTCCACCACATATGAAAAGAGCCCTAGTCGCGAGCAGACCAAGACGTGCGAGGCGGGGACAAAACGGCTGAGGAGGATGGTGACGATCGGCGAAGCGCAGCCGCTACAGGGCGCGGAGGGGGGATGGGATGGCTGGACTGCGCAAACTGCTCCGACAGAACGCGACGTGGCGGTCGATCAAGCAAGCAAGCCGAACGCCTGCGAACCATGGAGCTATTGGAAGTACAGTCTGCCTCTGTTACGTTCTCGTGGCCCATCCGACTTAACCCTAGGCTCCGCAAACTATCTCGAAGAATCCTCCGAAGAATCCGAGCAGCACCCACGATCATTAGTGGTCATGGTGCGTTCTAGGCTTATGGCTTTCTGTAGGCCAGGAAATCTGTACCATCGCGGCCGCGGCCCGTCGCGCTTTGGTAACCCCATCTAAAGTGATTTGCCATTCAGTAGACGACTGGTTGAGGACCCGATCTCTCCCCAAGCCCCTTACCTAACAGCATGCATATAAACTCAGCTGGACGCGACGTTGTATTGTATTGCATTGCAAGTGGGCTGTGTATGATTCTCAATAGTGGATTGAGCTCCAAAATGTTATGCAATATCGCGAACGTTCATTTTCACCGGCAGGCAGGGCGGGTCGGTCCACCATGAAGCAATGAGAACAAATAGGAAACATAACCCTATGGTTGTTGGCACAAGTCTCTGACCACGTCACCTATGGTAAATCTGACTGGCACAACGATAGGACGGAAATTGTTTACCGACCATCGATAAATTGGGCGTATGCCATTGTGCTATCCATCTCGTTTGTTCAATGTTAAAGGGCATCGTTCACATGAAATCCCGCAACTGGCAGGCCGCGTCCCGTCGGGATGGAAGAAGCCACGTAGGTGGAGCAGAACGAGAGCGTCCTAATTGGCCGCCCAGGTTTATTGGCTTCTTTGTGCGCCCACGTCTTCAGCGTGGAACGGAGGGAATAGAACTCTGCGGGCGTTTCCGTGCGCGGGCCTGCGGGCCCTCTCTCTCGCCACCCAGTGGCTTCCTTGGCAGCTTTATCCGCATCTTCGTTGCCCTGCACCCCTGTGTGCGCTGGGACCCATCGTATCTCGATCGGCAGGTTTTGCTCCTGTAGTATTGCCGTCTGCGAGACGATGTTCTTCAATAGATAAGCCCCAGGCTTGCCTTTGGGCTTGGCCGACGGGCGGATGGCTGCCTGGTTTGGAGGCACATTGTTATGGACAGATTTTGTCACCGACGGCAACCCTTTTCAATAGCATGCATCGAGGTCTATATGCGAATCACTTGCTTCACCTTGCGATCCCGCCCGACAACCATCCTCAGCTGGCACCCAGGCCGGCTCGGCAAAACCCCGTCCCTGACGCCCTTCGTATACAGCTCATAGCGTTAGTTGGTAATTGTTGGAGAGCGTAGGGTAGCATTGCATGGGCGCAATCACTTTAAAGCGGAGGTAAAGTATTATAAAATATTAAAGGGTTAATAGAACGAGAGAAGTTCGACTGTGAACCAGAGTTGAGGACGACAGCAGCAGTTGCTGCCTGGAACAGAGCAGGCTGAGGAATCCTTTCCGCGGCAACGTGACTTTCCCCTCCCTCAAAACACCCCCTGCCAGAGCAAATTGTTGACGCCTCGCCGGTAACCAAGTCCCTCCCTGGTCGGCAACGCCGGGGAGCTTTGTCCCGCCGGCCCCCAAATTCACCAGTAATGCCGACTCGATAACACACTGCATATTGCATCGCATCAACGCGGCTCAGACTTGACGAGCCAGGTCTTGTCAGACCCCCTCCCGCCGATTCCTATCCGCATCCAGCCCCGTGGTCCAGTCGCACAGCGTGCGCATCATTTCCGACGCTTCCACGCCCGCAACCACCCTCGGCCTCGAAAGCCACACAGCAGCCGCTTCTGCGTTAAAGTACACGTTCCGACCTTCGCTCACACAATAGTCCCCGACCCCTTCGTACACGTCGGACGGATATGTACCGGTGCAGCCCGCAGCTGAAAAACCAATGATGCCATCACAGAGCAAGCGCTCGCTGTACTTGCAGCGGCCCCGAGGTATCTCTATCCAACCACCTTCCCCCCGCTTCGCCCACCTAGAGCAGAACTCTCGCGGCAGCAGGCAGTAGTCGCATCCGTTTGATGGGACGAACCCCTCCCCGTACACCATATCGCCGATGCCCTCCCGTACTTGGCTCGCGCCGCCTCGGTTGCACCGTCCGTCAAGACCAAGGCCAATCCTTGCCACATTCCACCCACCCAATGATCTCTTGGCAATGAAGACGACCGTGCGAACATGTGCTGCAATCCCATTCCCCCTTCTCGTAATGTTGCGGAATTGAGAAGCTCTCGAGCCAATGGAGTATGCGCCTCGCCGGCTCACATTCGGGACCACGATCGCACGTCTCGATGCTGTGATCCGGGTCTCTGCGTCCTGTCGCCGCGAAGCACAGCTCGCAGCCAGCGAACCTCCACTGCTCAGTACGGTCGTGAATCATCTTAAGGCGTGCTCTACACAAGGGAATTGCTTCGGGCTCGCTGGGAACCCCAACCATGCTTTCCACCTCTCCATCGTCGTCGTCGTCGTCGTCCGGGCAAACCAACTGCCAATCGGTCCCGTTCAGAGCAGGAGTGCTGCTTGCGTTCCGCTGAGATGCGCGGTGATCTTCCGCAGCGCCTCAGTTTCCGCGGCGCTCGCCGAGTCACCCGTACCGCCGAAGAGTGGCAACATAAAAAGCGAGTCCGCTGTGAGACAACAACCCGCCGTCCGTCGTGCGCGGGACGTTCTCAGCAGCTGGCTCCCACGACGGGGCGTCGATCCACTATCCCGTACCCTCCGGCGCTTTTGAGGCGGACTTGTGCGCGGCTCGACTACTGACAGCGACCCGGCAGGGTTTGGCTCTCGACTGCCAAATCCAGTTGTCATGGGGAAATTGCTGCTCAGACTTCAGTGAGTATACAAGAAGCTGATGAAAGAGCTGCGCGGTATAAAATCCGAAGATCAATCGGATGGACGACTTCGTGGAGTGAGAATCAAGGAGCTGTGTTTTAGTGCTGCGTGATGCTTCTCGGAATAAGTAATCAAGTGGAAGAACATATCACCGCGCCAGTGCAAAGATAAGGGCGTTGACATCGGCGGTGGGGACTACCGAAAAAGGCCGATGCTGTGCAGTATCTGGCGTTAGGACTACTCGGTGTGAAAGCTGACCGACATGAGGATTCTTTTCTGGATTGAAGTACATTTCCTGCCACATTTTCAAAATCGCATCCAGGCGGAAAGTAGCTTCTTTTCGGATGCTGTAACTTGTAAGAGCCTTTGGGTGCGAGATAGCTTTGAGATGTCGTTTGTTCGCTTCCCAAGCTCGCAGCAAACTGTCGCGATCAATCCGATGTGAAGACACTCGCCTGCGGTCCTCATTAATGGCGGAAAGGTCATGTATCATTTCCTCGTTCAAAGCGAGGAGAGGAAAAAATGTAGATCCAAACTTGTAGTCGCTAAACATGACCGAAAAGATCTCTTTGTTGCCATTGTAGGCTTTGGCACGGATGATGCCTGGTTGAAGCTCGTCAGAATGACCCGGATTCGACTCTCTACTTGGTGTAGCTTTCGAACGGCAGCCCCCCACGTCACGGAAGAGAAATGAGCGAAAGTACGAAGCTATCGAAATAGCATCTGGCGCGACTTCACCAAGTTTGTCATGTAAATGCCGGAGGCATTGACTCCTCCAGAGCAGGGTGACGTGCTTTTTCCATGGAGGGTCTCCGACTTGAAGATCCGCAATGTAGTCTCGAGCACCAATGTCCAGCCAGCAAGAGCGAATATCTATGTGTGCTGAATCAAGCACCCGGAGCACGGTGTCTTGGAACAGGTCCAAAGTTTTTTCCATGGTGGAACGACCAAAGCTGTTCTTGAGGTCATGAGACTGAACGAGCAGCCGTGGATTCCTGAAGTACGCGACGGTCTCATCTCGTTTAGCTGAGATCTGCAGGGCATTCGCCTTCTCGACTATTGATTGCCAGAAGAGCGGTAAGTCCATGGCGGGGATGGTGTATTCCAGGCGAAGGGCCCGGCTCATGTCATCGGCCCTCCATGAGCCCGTTCCAGGCTTCTCCTGGAAGGAGCGGGATTTYGCATATGCGATATCATATGACAGAGGTATCTCCTGGCGAAAGGGATCCGAGATTGTTTCATATGCTGCGGCTATGATAATATCGTCATATAGGTCCCTCTGCCGCCCAAGTGACAAAGAGTTCCTGGAAGCTGATGTCTGGGTAAAGGGGCCGCGCGCAGTGGTAGGAAAGAACAAAAACACAAAAAAGTGGACTCTCGGCGTGCTAAAGCTGCCAAATAGAATGTGCCTGGTATGCGCAAGATTGAGTCCGTGTCGCTGTACCACCTGATCGGTGGAGAGGTTGCGAAGGGATGAGGGGAACAAGCAAAGGCGGAAGTCATTCGGTGGCCGGATAGTTTGCAGGCTCTTTGCGCCGATCCAAATACTATCAATGCCGCGAGACGGTGACTGCCGATGCAAGTAGGCATTGCGACTTGCGGAAGGAGAGTGGCTGAACAGGTTGATCCGAGAGAAATCGGCGCCACTGTGGGACGGAATGACTGGAATTGCTTGAACCATCCACACTAAATACGGATGAGAGTGGGGGCATGAAGCCGGACCAGGTGCCGCACCCTTTCTCGGAGAGTGTGCGTCTCGGTGGGTTCCTCGGGCTCTGCGGGGAGTTGACCTTCGGCGGGATTGGTGTTAGCATTACT
>BCKH01000018.1:91296-112660 GCA_001600555.1 Albophoma yamanashiensis | reverse complement strand
CGGACTCTTGAGTCCAGGGCACTGTCTGTTTCTTCTTCGGCTTGTGCTTATGCTGGGGCTCAATTATGATGCGATCAAGAGTATCTTCGGAAGCAACTAGCTCGAAGCTGCTCTCTGATGGACTTCGTGTTTCAACGATAATCTTTTCACACTTGAAGTCTCGAGATGGAATATGAGATTCACCCAGATATATGAGTTGTTCCTTGTGGGAGGAGGATACTCCTCGACGAGATGATTGGGATGCTCATCCGGCTCGTTGTGTACGGCGACGCGGACTCAATCTTCCCGGAGGGAATTCTGGTGAAGAGAGACGCCATGCCGCATCGCCAAGTCCATCATGAGCCCGCCATGAGGGTGCATACCAGCTAAAGCCGGGCCATTGCGTATGGCGTAGAAGCGACAAGGGCGTAAGCAGTCCCAAGACATAATGGCTAGACCGAATGCTAATAAATGCGTCAAGCGAATGAAGATGAGGTAATGAATGTGGAAAAAAAGGGTGGTCAAGCAGAAGAATTGCCATCACCATTCGACGCTACACGGAGCAACGGTACAACGCACGAGTCTATCATCAACGTTGCAAGAGTTGCGGCTTTCTTGGCTCGCCCACCCTGGATGAGTCGTACTCAGAAAGGGTAGCATACCGGATCAAAAAATGGTGCGGTATCGACATGGATCCACCTCCCTTTTCACAAGACACGGAGAATGAGCGCCCACATCAAGTTGAATTGTGCGAAGGGTGCAAGCATGGCCACTGTAACATGATGTTTCTATAGTCTGCCCGACTCCCCAGAGCAAAAGTTTCTGGAATATTATCTCGGGTCTCGGTCGCACATGCTCACTTCGGTTTCCTCTTGACTTGGTCGCTTGAAATAGTGCCTCAGTCGCTCTGCTTGGTCATCGGGTGGGACCCTATCGTCAGACGTGAGAGCTATGGCGACAAACCAATTGTTTTGCTTATCGATCTCGTAGGCTACATGTGGCAGGTAGATAGATTGAATCCGATATATCAGAGTTCGGACTTCCCCGCTGTGGATTAGATCGCAGTGAGCCACGCGCAGAGGCTGAAAATATTCGCCGCTGAAGCCGTGAGGATGTAGATCGTCACCCTAAAACACATCACGCACATACGATGACCATCCCATCACTACTGGTCATTAATGCCAGATCTTTGGCGGACACCCTGACGTCGCCAGGTCTGCTGCAGGGAAGAGCGATCGTTTGATAGGTTGAGCCACGATGGCGCTGGCATCGTAGTCTGGAGGAGATGGCTTTCCGCTGTGGAGTGCCAAGAGAGCTCCGTTGAGGGGGTTCGGGGGCGGGCCGGGCCGAGACGCCTGCCGTGTTAGCATGGCGGCGCAGGCTACTCGTACGTGCTGTGGGCTGGTCGCCCGCAAGAGCGAACCAAACCAAAAAGCGGGGGAGTTAGGCGAAGCTGCTGCCTGTTGCTCCGTCCAGTACTCCGTATGTCGCGTCGGGCGTGCATGAGGATAGATCTGAAGTAATCGGCAGATCAGGTAGCACATGGCGGGGCGTTGACGCCACGGAGGCGCGGAAACTACGGACGCATGGCTGCCTAATCACCGAACGCCTGGCAAGCTAAGCCATCCAAAGTGCCGGAGCAGCACAGGCTGTCCGCGGCCCCGCCTCCCAAGGAACTGATGTTACGCTACGGGGACCAACCAGCGACCTGTCGAGCAAGACCAATCAACAGTGCATCCACCCCCCAGGCGAGACATGTCGGACTGGGGTCCAGGACACACCTGTAAGACTCCAATTGAAGAAGCGACTGCGACGACTGTGCAATACCCCGCACAACTGTTTGTGATGCCTTACCGGTTCTCTCGCTTTTCGCCTTGTCGTCTTCATCCCATGCAATGGAGTACTGCGCCAAATGTGGCAGGGAGTTCGTGTCCGAGGCGGCTTTAGAGCAACATCTTCGAACATCGAGTCAACATGCGCATTGTCTGAGATGCGACAGATCCTTCAATTCCTTGTCAGCTTTGCATCAACATGTACACGACTCCCAGCGGCATCATATTTGCCCCGATTGCCCCTCAAACGCCGACTTTTCTACGAGAAAGGAGTTGGAACAGCATCGAGAAGCAATCCATCACTACTGTCCTCCCTGTGAACGCGCGTTCACTACGTCTGAACAGCTCATCGATCATGATATATCGAGCCACAATATGTGCAAGTTTTGCAGAATATACCTCGATTCTTTGCAGAATCTGAAGAGCGCACGTGCCGCCACTGCCCTCAATGGTCAATAACTAACTTAATTTAGCATCTTCGGGCGCACGAGGAAAAGTCTGTCAAATGTTTCGGATGCCCTAGGAACCTGTCCTCCTCGTCGGCAATGGTCCTACACCTCGAAGCGGGCACTTGTGAGTCAGGTGTTGATCATGAGTGGATTAGCGACCTTGCTTCCGAGAGTTACCAGTCACGCTACTACACTTCTGAAGACGACGATTATAACTTTGAATGCCCAAATTGTGACGTACGGTTTCGGTTCATGAGTGGCTTACTCCAGCATGTTGAGAGCGATGCATGCAATAAGAATCTTGCAGTTGGAAGGCCTTTGTCGAAGTTCTTACGCTTCTTACAGTCACGACTGTGACCATGAACATTGCAATCTAAGTGTCACAATCAGTGATGAGAGGTATTCAGTTTGCAAAAATAAATCGGGCGAGACATTTTGTTGCCAAGTGTCTGTCAGAAAAACCGCAATCGGCTCTCCGCAGTTGCTGGTGGTATCCACGATGGTACTCCTCGGCAATATCAGGACTTCTAAACCGGGCGACTCCTAGTTCCCAATGCTGTGCTCATGGCATATGTCGAGTCTTGACATTCTATCTTTCGTACCGGGAATGCTTTATGCTAGGGCAACAAAAGGCACAACAATGCCACGGCATTTACTTACTGTACAGTACATGGAAGAGCCTGCACCTGCCTGTATAGCCTAACACAGGTGTGGCTCCTGTTGTAAAAGGCTTGTTGAATCCTTTCGGATGGGCCGGTTCGAGACGGAACTGGGACGCTGTACAAGTCCAGCTATTTCCTACGGACTAGGCGATCATGGACGCGAAAATTTTATCAACAGCTTGACACACAAGATAGCATCCCTTTTTACTCCAACCCGGTGCGTGATATGTCGTTCCTCTTCGACCCACCGGTCTCGAAGTGTCCGAGTAGCTCGGTGTAGGGCGGTACTGACAGACGTATCGTTAAGTCCCTTATCGCCTAGCAACTCGTACGTCAACCTAGCCATTTCTACGCACAGCTGGTCGTTCACCCCCCACATGGTGCCGATGACGTGTCTAAACCCAGCTAGCTGGAACGCGCTCGTGAGTTGGATGCTCTCGTCGGCCGAGGGGACGTCCAAGTTCTGGCTTGTCCCACATGCCGAAAGGTACGCGAGAATGGAGAGGCCGAGCGGAGATTCGTATCCAATAGGCTCGCCACCGTCAAGGGGGATGTTTGCCAGTCCTGAAGACACAGGCGACTCTGCAGAGGGTCTAGATACGTCCCACCGTGGCCGGCGAAGTGGGCGCTTCGATGAAGTAAAAAAAGGCCTCTTTCAGAACAACTAACCACTCATCCCCAATGCAGAGATCAAATGCATAGGATGGCTCACTAAGTCAGCGCACACGAAGTCGGCGTCATCTGTGATCGTGGAATTTGCGAAAGCAGAAGACGCAAACAGAATCATCGACGAGGGACCATCTAGCGGGGTGAGGTCTTCCAATGACAACTTTACGGCGGACAGTGCCGTCTGAGATATTGCTTCAGATGTCACAAATATGGCCACATATAAACCCAGTGCAAGGCAACAGCAGCATGCGGTCGCCGCGCGGAGGACCACCCGATCCGAGAGTCCCACTCGGAACGACGAGAATTGCGGCCGACGGCGTGTGTATCGCGAGGAACGCCAAATACAAACAACATTAACTATTGTTTCCTCTTTGCTGCACGCTGGCACTTCACTCTCACAGTCTCATCTGCTCCTATTTTCTATACCACAGCGGAATCTGATCGTCTGCGTAGTCCCAAGATTGCGTCACCTCGAAGTCTTGAAGATCAGAGATGAGAGGTATAAGGCTTGCGGCCCGGAATGGATGGTTCTCTGGTTTCAGTTTATACAATTCAAGCCAGGCCCAACGCTGCAATCGTTCGGTGAGGTAAGTACGCCATGGCGCGGAACCAGTTGTGTAACCGTGGCGCACTGCGACCGAGGCTACCTCCTGCGCTTAGATTTTTAGGAATCTATCCGGTACAGATGTGGTCTGGTTGAAGGTATTGAAGCCACCAATGTTGCGGTTATGCCGTGAGACACGTCCCGAGATCTCAAACTGAGCATACTCGATCACGAAGTCCGGCGTCAACGGCGCTTGAACAGAGTCGGTGTTCAGCGGGATTATCAAGCTAGAATGATCGCCGACACGCCTAAGGCCTTCCACCTTGCAGAGTTCTGCCTCGGCAAAATCGGGCCATACAATGTCTCGAGTGGTCCAGGCGTGTTGGGCAAGCTCGTTCAGGTGAGAACCCATGTTATCGTCAAGCGACACCAGTGGATAAAACTGATGATCAACAAGAGTTTGTCGCGGGAAAATTGAATAAGCTTTGTTCCAAGTGAGTAAATTAATAGAGGCTGTCGTATACGACGAAGTGAGGATGGCTTGAATAGGAGGTCCCCTTGTCCGAGTAATGCGAAGCTTCATGCCCGGCCGTGTACTGCAACTGTAGGTAGAATGAGTCTGAACCTGTGTGAGAGTTAGCAAGGAGATGCCGACTAGGGTATTCTAAGGAACGTTTTTCACCGTTTCGACTCCTTGATTGTCTTCCTGGTAATTCTCTGTTCTCGAATGTGATTCATGAATTGATCGGCGTTGGTCCCATCTCTAACAAAGACATCCAGGTGTGGAACGTGCCGTTGGCCGAGCTCCAGTATATTAAGAGCGAAGGCTCCTGATATTAATGCGCCACAACTCCCCAGTTGGGACCGAAACATAGCAGCGTCGTCCACGAAGTCGCTCAGCCAGACATTGATGTTGGAAACTTTCTTCAGCATGTATTTCTTAAGTTTGCCAAACCCTTTACAGGCCTGGCACAACACCAGAAAGTCGGCTATGGTTAAGAACGAGGATAGTACTTCAAGGACTGGATAATGCTTCTCAGGATCAAGCAATTCGATCCACGATGCGTGGCGTCGATAAGTGGTTTTTGATTCTGTCGTCATATCGAGCGTTTCGTCCGGAAGATGCTTGGCGAAAAGCGGGGGAACGAACTGAACTGAGCTGAAATCATAGTCGCTCGTACGGAGCAGCTGCTATTCAATCGCAACTATACCCGGTGAGCGGGGTCCGGCAGGTGGCCACTGTCGCAAGAAGACCCACTAGCCGGAGCAGAGCCAATTGAACAATGCCGGTTCCCCAGTGCCAGTCTTTAATCGCGTCGTCGCCGTGCCACGCGCTTCATGTCCATGGGAACACTCATACAGCAGGTAATTTCTTACAATGGTGCCTTCCTCTCTAGTATTGCGTCGCGAAACGGCGCCCGTTTCGACATTCGCGTCTCTTCGCGTCGGGACGCAGGAAACGGGCCCGTTTGTAACCAGGCTTAGATTTTCATATGGATGGAAGAATTCTGATACAGTTACAACGGAATCCACCAGAGAGTATAAATTGGTAAACGGAGAAATATGCATACCATCAACGGCCCAAATTAACGTTCAGCGTGACACTAATGTCACTGGGGTAACTTTTACAATCGAAAAAGAAAAAAGCGAACCAGTGACGTATACCCAAAAGCAGTTTTGCAGTGGGCGTATATGGGCATATCTTTTGAGGACTTGAAAGAGTCCACACGAAGCGACTTCTACCAACTGTGCAAGTCTCTAAGAGACCCTAGCAAGTCGACGATGTACCTTGCTTCTGGTGCAGTGAATGACGACCCGTGGTCAGTTGAAGGATGTATGTTCAAATGAACCAAGGTTCCGAAGCACTACTATAGGAGGTATTATATATTGTACTTATAGCGGGCGGGGCCTTGCTAGATAATATAATGCCTTCTCGGTTCAAGTATTATTGTTATGGTCTCGGTCTAGTTTATTTAGAGGATTCCCGTTCTTTACCTTTAACACTACCATAAAATCAACCTACTTTAAATAAATCGAACACATACGCACCGAATTTACATCCAATGAACAAACCGGACGAGAGGGTTACGTCAGCCGCACGGAACAACAGTCGGCGCGGAATGACGGATCACTTACTCCGTACCCTTCACTGATCTCGTGGGCAGGATCAGTCCTGACGGACTGATCCCCTAGAACGCCTTGCGGTATTTAGAACCCCCCAATTTCCACTTCATAGCGCTAGCCAGCTTGCAACGCAGATCAATATCTTCTTCTTGGAATCGACGACAGACTCTTCTTCCAGAGCTGGCTCATCAACGACATCATCCACAATGCGTGGATAGTGAAGCCTGATGTTCGGCCGTTTCCGCACTTCATTGCGAAGCAGACGACGACTCCTCGGCTGCTAGTCGCTCAATTCGAAGACATGCAGAGGGAATTTGCACCGAAGAGAAAATGCACCTGGCTACTGAAGCGGCTCCTGCATTGGTGACCAATATTCCGCCCTCTCAAACGATTATGATGACCAATTGGACGCGATGAAGCGGGTGGGGAAAGACATTCGAACATGTGCATCGCGGCTTTCGTGCAGGACCAACCAACTGTGGAGCAGTTTTGGCTTGTGGACAAGGCTCTGATGTGTACAGGCCGGTCCTTTGTCCAACGTCTGATGCTACGCTGTCTCGCTGCCCGGCTGGTTCAGCCTCCAATTTCTTATCAAGGTTGCAGCAGGCATCAAGACCACTGTACGGCACCTTGTCCTTGTCGTCTTCTCCGCTTATGGCTGAAACCTTCAAAATACCCTAGCCGTTTGAACGAGCCTGGGCCATGACCATTATTCACAAGCTCCAGACCATAGTTGGAGGTGCGAAGTTCAGTGGGGCAGGACAGTGCGGGAAGGAGTGGGGCAGCGCTAACCAAGCCCTTGCCGCGCGAGATAGCTTCTTGTCCCTCCCTCCTTTTATTTTTTTAAGCTAACGCCTGACTATAGTTACAGTTTAGATCGGTATGACTACTATATGAGCCAAGCTTGAGACCTCAAGCTTAAGTCTTGTTACCAATACAGTGGCACCTTCTGCTCTTAACTGACTATCTACCGTTTCCGTGACGAGCCCATCACAAATAGAGAACCTTAGTGAAACTAGATTATTATATAATAGGGTTAATATATATAATAATATGAGAGTTAGGTAATTATGTAATATTAATATAGCTAATTTTTATATTATTTATAGGTAACCTTAACTATAGATATTAGCTATATTATAGGGAGGAGGATAGCGTTGTAACGGTTTGGGTTCCCAAGGGATAAACCGGAGGTTTATGTTGGCAGAAAGGTTAGGGCGTATGTTACGTTTGGTGATGGATCCGCAGGATAGTGACCAAGTAGGTTAATATGATCGTGGTTTCAAGAAGAAGAAATTGGTCTGTGTTGCAAGCTGACTAGGTTTCTATGCTATGCAGTGGATTTTTCGGGTACCTATATATCCTGTTCAATCACCTTGATTGCCATGAGAATCACTGGTGCTTCTTATTCAATCACCACTGACTTCGGTACGTATCATGGTGATCCCCCCACCATTGGTCCTTCGTTCCGACCTTTGAGTCTTGCAGCCCGCATTAGCGCCTACACCGCCGGCTCATCCCGTGGCCGTCTGCCTGGGGTCGTAACAAGCGTCTAATAGTTATTTACTAGTAAGCTTAAATGCAATAAGGGAATTAAAACTAAGGTATAAACCGAAAAGTCTACGAGTATATTGCGTCTGGTAAATTACCGCGACATCGCGTAACCTCCCGGTGATTGACTACCTGAAGAGGAAGGACTGAGCGTCATAGTTATGCGCGTAATGGCAAGGGAATGTGGACCCTTGTCTTACGTTCGGGGTGCCCAACGCATTGCAGGCCGATTGCAGAAAGAGGGGAACAGACAAGAACGAGATAGCGGAGGCCATCTCTAATACTGGGGGAAGCCCAAGAGACTAATTCGTACTACTTCCAAGAGGCGGGATGAGACCTCATCAAAAGGGTCTAACTAGGTGCCCACTTTGCGTCTACGGGGGTGAGGGCGCGGGGATTTTGGCCGCTCTTTTATTGATCTATAACACCAACGATACAAAGCACTGGGTATAATACTATGCTATACCTTGCATCCCTGTTTACTTGTGCAAGCTGTATAACAGAAACTCCCCGTGGAATAAACCTGTACGGCTGGTTTTCCAACGCAGGCTCATTATCCATTTTACTCCTGCCCTTCTTCTTCACAAATCCTCTCAAGTTTACTACTCGGACGACTGAGAGCAACTGGTTGCCGTGGGCCGTTATTGCGCAAATATGGGTGCATCTTTCAGCAGTCCAGACTCCCTGGACAACACGGAGTTCTTCATCGACAACGCGGAGTTCTTCATGGGGTCCGGCAATATCCTCGACGCCCCCTATGCAAACGTCACCATGGCCTTCCAGAAACCCGTCTCGGTCAATTCAACCAGCTACACCGGCTTTGACTGGACACAGCCCTACCCGGGCACCAGCAAAGAAGGCCACGGCGCATATCTCACAGTCGCAAAGGAGATGTTCTTGGATGAGGCTATTGTCCAAAACGCAACCACCGTTTTGTCTTCTTTGACCTTTGGCAGTCCCGATAGCATGATGTCTGGCGAGACGCTACTGCCGATGGACCCTTCTTAGTATATCTGCCGCCACATATTTATCTCTACCAAACCCGAAGTTAAGAAGGCTGTTGATGGTGGTGCAAAATGCTCCTTTCTTTCCCAGGAGTGCCAAGCCGATCTGAAAACCAGCTTGACGGAGAACTGGGGCACGGCTGACGACGTGGTAATGTGCTCTGTCTTCATGTATACCCCCATTCCCAAGAATTGCTTTGACTCGTTTGGATTCGCTCGCCAAGATGTCATGGGTATGAATGCGTCCTGGAAGTAATAGTATGACACGCAACACTGACGAACTTTTAATTAGCTTTTGACAGCTCCACTATTGCCAATTCCACGTTAGGTCCGCTCTACACAAGCGAAAAGCAGCAGCAGTACAGCTGGAGGATTGGCACTGGATTCCACAGTCCCGGTAACGCTAGTGCCTACCAGCAGGCTGCCAACAGGACCTACCTTGTTGCAACGGTCTGGGGCTACAGTAGGAAGGTTGACCCCAAATCGGTCAAGCTGCCCGAGGTATCATTCGCGTGTTTGTCGGCTGGGACAAGCTTCGTCCCACCGCCGCCTCAACCGCAGCCTCCGTCCTCCACCACTACCATCAGCAATTCTACAAGCAATTCCATTAGCACCGCAACTGCGACCCCAACCCGCGTGCCAAACAATGTTGCCTCCCACGATGATTTTGGAAGCGGAAATATGGTTGAATGGAAGATCTTTGATGGCTCTGTTAACGCAGATTCCAAGGCTCCAGTCGCAGAAAGCTCAGACGTCAGCCAAGACTTAATCGACAGCAGTTTTTCCGACATCATCTTACGAAGCTGACATCACTCTTTCGGCTTTCGACAACGGAGGTTCCAACGCCGGTGTTGTCTTCCGTGCTTCCAGTCCTGGAAACGGCGCGGATAGCTCCGTCGTTCTTGGCCGCATCCAGAAGGGCTTGCGAGCCCGACAAGAAGCGGGGACGCGGGTAATTTGGTCGGAAGACCAGGCTGCCAGAATTAGCGGAAACCTTCAAAAAATTGAAGCGAGTCTCCTTGACCTCGTTTTACAGTACCGCTGTATGTTAGGCTCAGAAATTTATAGAACCGGGCATTGAATGTTTGAATGGAAGACATTTCCGGGGAGAGGCCGTTGCGAGGGTTCTGTGGCAAGATGGGGGAGCTCACCTGGGTCTTCTCATTCTGGGCACGAGTCCTAATGTCCGAAGACGCTAGAATTGGTCGTTTTCGTATCATTCGACAGAACATCCTTAGAATCACCAATATCGTAATACATGTAGCGTTGACTGGCATTGTCTCAGGCGAGACTATCATCATTGCCTCCATGTCATCGTTTTTGTCGGGATGTATAAGGAGGCTTATCCACTGCTTTCTCTCCCATATCCGGAGGAACAGACTCGTTCTCGGGCTTCAAAGTTTTTGCCTTCTCCTTATGGTCTAGCCAATTATTAGTGATCCAATTTGCATGGCCCTGAATATGGTCAATAATTCCGGTAGTATTCTAAACCATTGTTACGAAGGCATCAACATATCTCAATAGGCGAATTCTAAACATCCAAAGCTTCCAACTTCCGCTGCCCAAGCGCAGAAGCCAAACCGGTTAGGGTCGAATATATCGCAACCGTACCAATAATCTATCCCATCACCATAAGCGGAATTGGCGTACGCGTTAAACGTAGTCAACCCAGTTGTCAACTTAGACGGTAAACAAGTCCACGAAACCAAAAAGTATTCTCCAGCATGGCCGCTAGAGCTTCATGCTAGTCTAAAAAGAGATAGAACTTAATGGCATGCCATACTCACATAAAAGACGTCAAAGAAGGCTAATATATCATAAGAGACGGGGGAATTAGAGCGAATAGTCAATAATATCATAACAACATTCTAAAGGCCCAGCTCTTAGTTCAGCCAGGACAAATAGAATTCGTATAGAATCTTGGAGCATACTACGTTCGAACAGAGAGTCCTACTACGCCTCTCAACTCTAAGTTAACGAGCTAAGCTCGGATTTTATCCGGCGATGAGCCTTGGGCAATTACTAAAATAAACGCCTTTAAGGGTGATATCAACAAAAAATAGTTCCGCATTTACTTCAGAAGGCGATCACAGGGATTGTATTGAAGTTGCTATGAATGGGGTGGCGGGTTACTATAACGCATATATTAAGGCGCTGGATGGCAGTTCCATTAAGTCCGGAGGAGTGAAGTTCGACGTATCATCGGAGATGAGATTGTTCCCGGAAAAGTATTTTATATGTTCGACTGGAAACCTAGCCTTGTGTATATTTTCTTGTCATCCCCTTGCCGGTCTGCTGCAGGGTGACCGTCGGAGAAGTGTTGGAAGTAAGAGTGTGCGGAACAAGAGTTTGGTTTTTTGGCAGGACATATGGAGCTGGAAGAAACCTTGAGCCTATGCACCTGGTTCACCAAGATGTTCGTGACAGCCGAAAGTGTCGGCTTTCATGTCAATGCAGCTAGTTCTTTACCAGCTGGAACTGGCTTCTTTGGCAAATATTTCTAAATACAACACCAACTGCAAGCTGGGCAAAGAGGGTCATGAACACTGGCTTCTATGGTCAAGCCTGGAATCTACGCATTACCGCCTCGAGCAGCCTCAGTCGTCGCCCCTCGGCGCATCATGTACATGACTAACATCTGACGGTCACACATGTTGTTCGGGCTCAAGCTACGAGATCGGCACCCGTATCTCGAGCCTTTGGCACCAAAAAGCGTAGATAGGGTCGACCAAGAGTCGGCGGACACGATTACGACGCGACTCTATTTCATGCTCCACACTTGCCCTTATTTTATTGAGATGGCGCGAATTAACTGTTCACTGCTCCGTACGGCCTGCCGCCTTGGAAGAATCGTCGAAGAGTTTATCGCCCTTCGGCAGTAAGGATTATATTTCATTAATGATTAGGAGGTTTATGCCTCAATGCTACGTTTAAGGATCCCGATACAAGTCTCCAAAGCCGAAGTTCGATGGCCAAGAAAGTCTATCATCGGTACTCAATGCGGTGTCTCACGTTAAATTGTTGCCATGAGGGAACCATAGGAATAACAACGCGAGAGACGGTTAATATCTACAAGTAATTGATGTGAATAATTGACGTGAATCATAGCTTTATTTATCATTAGCAAATCGAAGGGACATCAGACGATAGTAGAATAGCGGTAGCCCAGAGACTCCGGTTAGCCTTGTATTTACAAAATATATAAAGAATGCTACACATCTGCACTTTTAAAGTCGTCGCCCCCATGAGAATCTGCTTTGCTTAACAAATATTGACAGAAAGATACGATAAATTGTACGATTTCCCTATATTACCATTCCTTCTTAAGATGAAAGCATGTACTACTTTGGCTCCTTTGGCTAGCCTGGTTTCCAGTATCCCAGCACTGCGCGATGATACTGGCTTGAGTCTAAGCAGCGTAGCGCCAGGCAATGGTACGAAACGAAATCATCTATCTCTTCTATCGAAGCGATGCTATAGCCGCGATGATGCACGTGCCGATGCACGTAATGCAGGTTGCTATACAATTAGCAATGATACCTATTCAGGTACCTCGTGTAAATTTCTTTGGATGCAATTGTAGCTGGGGATGCTTTCGCCTTTCGAGACGGGGTAGGACGCGTACTACGTTCGCTTGGGTGAACTACCGATGCCCAAGAGGCATGTGGGTGAGTAAATTTACTGAAAACTAAAGTAAGGAAAATATTATGACTAATATTATGGAAATAGAATGAACTCTGCGCCTCATCAGACTTTTCATTTTACGAGTAGTTAGGGCCCGACATTCCGAGGGATCGTTCCATGTGCTTTCGCTTTTAGGTATTTCGATTTCTTGCCGTATTTGAGCTATGAGCTCTATCCTTCGTTCGTGTTCACGTTCGTACTTAGCCTAAAAAATCTGAGCCCTGTCCCTTGTTTCGCGCTCACGGTTGCCTGAGGGCAGCAATGGAAGCGGCCATGGGAGCAGGGGCTACAAATATCAGTTGTTGCAGAGAGGGAGGACGAGGGATATAACGCGAACGTCGCTCATTATCTATACGAGAAGTTGGTAAGCAATATAGTTTTCGTCATTAGTTAGGGAATGCAAGGGGTTTAAGACGACACAAGCATGTCCATGCACTATAGGTTCCAGTACCTTAAGCCTTGTATTTTCTGGACGTATGCTATGATTACTGCAGAACACAGTGGAGAGTGGAAATTGTCTTTAATAGAAGACGGTTATGTAGGCATAAGCCACATCATGTTAACTCCTCGAGGCGGGTCGCAGTCAATTGAGGAGAGGACGAATGGTCTGAGACAGACAGATGAACCCAGTGAAGTGCTAGGCATTCGTTATCCCTTGAGCAAGCTCAAAAGAGAGCTGCAAAAGCTGGAAGCTACGGGCTTCGCCCGATTTTTGCCGCAACGTCGACGTCTAGCTGATTGATCTTCTTACGCTATCTGCGCCATTTCGTAGCAAGAGCGGGCGAGAAGCCCTAGGTTCGTTTGTTGCCTCATATTTACAAATGTTTTATGAAGCAACTTGGTCCAGGTGCTAAGTTCTGCTCCTGATGTAACGAGTGGCTGGTGGACCACAGCAGCTGGGAAGCGCATTTCCAACGTCACCTTACTCATAATTGTCTTCATTTAGCACTAGTATGGGGCAAGAACGTGGCTCTGCCGGGCTGCTCGTTCTGCCTATGCAATTTTACCCTATGTGTAGGTAAACGGCTACAGTACAACAGTACTGTACTGGGGACAGAAAGAGTGGCAAAACCACATCACAAGATGCACTACATTGCGGGAGTACTCTACCTGGGCTCGCGATGCTCCCACAAATTCCCCGTCCAAGAAAACCTGCGGAATCACATAAACGACGCTAGTCTCGGCAGTCTCGGGTGTGAAACCGGAGGGGAAGAGAGCTGGAAGCAGTCTTGACAACGGCCAACCGTATCTGCTTAGAAGATGTCGTCTTTAAGCGGTGCCCGATGAAGACAGACAACGAGTGGGCAATGCTAGGTGTTGAGAGTGAAGAGCGGGGTATGAAAGATCGAATGTTAACACTTGACATATGCCATGAGCAGTAGCATTGGGAATTAGGAATCGCCCAGTTTAGCTACGCTCACAGCCAGAAGTCCTGATATTGACGAGGAGTACAATCGTGGACACAACCAGCAAATGTGGAAAGCCTATTGTGGGAGACTTGTGGCAGACAGAAACTTGGCAACAAAATGTCTTGCCCGATGACCAACGTAGTAGGTGGTGACCAGTATCGTAAGGGTGGCTATCATGGCAGGCGGTGACCATTGTAGCAGGCGGTGACAATTGTAGCAGGCGGTGACTCATTTGCCTGACCATAGCTTCGACCTTTTCAGCATGTCCGTCCCGCATCAGTCTCCAGCCGACGTCCGGCGCGACGCCCAGCAACTATCAGCCTCCGTATTTGCCACATACAAGAAGCTGCAACGCATCCTCGCAAGCCACGAGGCTACGATACAAAAGCGGTGGGCCAAAAAGAAGCAGCAGCAGAGGCTCGACACCCTGACGAGGGCCTGGGGCCCAGGGATGCCCACGGTTCATCGTCCCGACTTTGAGGCTTTCCGCAAGCAGTCGAATCAACAGAGGGACAAGGGCACGCAATATAGAAGCCACTTCATGTGGCCATACATCAATCAAGAAGACCTACTCAAGCCAAAGACCCTACTGCTGCTACTCAACGCGCGGGGCCGGTACCATCCCTCCGAGTTTGCAGGAGCCGACCTCGAAGCGATGCATCTCGGCCTCGTTACAAAGGGAGTCGTTTCCGTGTTTCTCAACGAGCACGTCATGATTCTCCATGGAGCCCAGGATGCCCAAGAATATGGCAAGTTGATATCTTGGAGCGAGCACACCCTGATGCCTTTGAGTGGATGCATACTCGCAAGCAGTTCTTGCCGGGCGAGGGTCTTTTGGTCCTCGAAGTGCAGCAAAGGACCCTCGGTTTCCTCGTAAAGTGCTGCGAACACATTCTGCACGACATTCCCCCCGATACACTAACCGCTGATACCTTTCCCCTGCAACCGGAGCCCCATTTAAAGAGCGAGAAAGAGACGGATGGCTTCGATTCGTTGGCTGTCATGGCAGTAGAAGCCCCCTATCGATTGCCCGCACGTCTTGACCTTGACCGAATCGAGTCACTCCTCCGGGCCAGGGTGTTAGCGGCAGAGGACCATGTCTGGGCGCTGCGCGAGGACCCGCGACGGTCTTCGTTGCGTGTCCTCGCCTTCCTCGCGAGCCAAGCTTCCTGATAGTCGTGATAAGTTGCTGAACGTATTAGAAGCACAACGGGGAGTCAAGTAGGAGCTGACGAAGATTTTGGATTGATGCAAAACTACAGCATGAGTTTCATCTCCACTGTGACCGCCCACAGGGACTTCCGTTATTTTCATTCGGCTTTACTTCGTGTGTCGGATTGAACAAATGATTTCTTGCTTATCCAGGAGAGCCCTTCAAATGATAGACACCTCGTCGCTGCCCCCGGCTTTTGGTACTTGACATTCCTGGCTTGGGGTGGGAAGAGCCTGTATAGGGCGCCAGGGGCTGTGCATACCGTGGAGCAGCAAGTTAAAGGCAGCTTGCGTGCTATACATCAGCATGGCGTTATTCACAACGACGTGCGAGCTGAAAACATTCTTCTCTGTCAGGAAACCAAAGGGGGGATGGTGATTGACTTTGAGCGGGCGGTGCTATTGGAGCCGCCACGACCTCCGCTCGCAAGGATGGCGCCGAACAAGCGACTGTTGCCAGATGAACCTGGCGAGCGAAAGCGTCAAAAACCGCAAAAATTTCGCAGGGCGACGAAATGCTTTTCCAATGACATCATGATGGCGAGTGATATTTTCGTCACCACGAATACGTAGGTCCGGGATAACTCCAAATAGAAACTTGACCGGGCGGTGACGGGTGAATCTGGGGCTGCACTTTCGATATGCGACAGCGAACTTCTCTCATGTATTGCGTCCTGAAACGGAGCCCGTTTCTACCTCCACCCAGTGATTTCAGTGAACTCTACGGAGTACCCCCTGCGTTCTTCCCCGCGAAATGGGCCACCTTTCGACATTCGTGTCTTCGCGTCATGGTACGTGAAACAGGCCCCGTTTCCTGCCCAGGCGGGAAGCCATACTAGCCCGAGTACTCGTACAGCCAATTGAGCATCGCCGATCCCTTAATGCCTGTCTTTTGTTGCGTCGCAGTTGTACTACTTGCTACGCCGTACTAAGCGTGAGTACACCCATACAACAGGCAATTTATCACAAAGATGGTGCCTCTACAGTATGAACCCATTCGGGGCGACGTCAAAAGTCAACACTTGCTTGCTAGCGACGCGCGTGAGAAAACCACCATCCCCCACACGATGACCGTCTCAGCCTCCTCCGCAAACCGACTCCCGATCCCGAGGCAGGGCACAATCAGCGCAACTAAGATGGCGGTCTAGGTAGGAACGACGGTTTGGCGGGAGGCCATGACAGTGAGCCCCCCTCGTCATCCAATCGCACAGTCAATATCCCCTGCTCTCAGTGACGACGCATCCTGGACCGTGCGCCCGTCAAATTGTTCTTGGAGCTGTGCTCCAGCGTATTCGGAAGTTCGGAGAAGCTAATACCGAATCGGATTATCCACAAAGCAGTCGCCTGGTTCGGTAACGGCAATGCACGCTGCGTACTCATCATGCGTATCCGAAGGTAAAGTTGGTGAGTTGCTCCGGCTATCGTAGCCTGCTCGACAAGGTGGCTACCATACTCCTCCCACGGTCTGTTCACGACTGCCTTTCCTTTGACTAACCAATGGGGATGATCAGCCCATTGCGACTCGACGGTGCTTTTTGCCTGCCACCAAGCAACGCACAGGGCTACGTTGAAGGCCCCTTCGAAAGGCGAACCCCTGCGGGATCCACGCCAGCAACAGGCCACGCCAGCCCCGTCTCGCCGTTGGGTGGTTGGGTGGCGCTGGTGCTGGCCTGGTCGACGTGGATGCATGTTTCGCCTGTGAAATTTGCAAGTGCAGTCATCTCATGCTAACTTTTGGGTCAAGCAACAGAGGAAAGTTAATCTCTTAGACATTGCAGTCTTTTTGAGCGCCGTTCCACCCCGAGCTTTGTGTTGTAGCAAGGCAGAGACTGACTCTCCAAGTACTTCGTCGTTTCTGGCCACTTCAAAAACAGTTTCCCGGCTGGCTCTAGTGGAACGTTCGGCGTGCAGGTAGAACTCTCCTCGCACGGCAGTTTCCCACATACCGCACACTCATCACAAGAAGATCTACCCACCATCTGGACCTTCAAGAGTAGCTTAGTCCGGCATTTGTCGTGCCCCACGATTCGTAGCCGCCGGTCCGGTACTTTGCAGGAGCGACGAGCCTTTGAATCGCTTTGCCAATACGTCAGAACAGCGGCGATGTATTTCCTCTGCACCTCGTCTTCGGCTTCCCAAGTCTCGGTGTCATTTTTCCACTGGCACGAGAGCTGGATTCGTTTTTGGGGGCCTTTCTCGCCGTTCAGGCGATGGCCGACGATCGCAACAAGCTGAGGCTCTTCTCCGTCCATTAGGTCGCGGTAGTCGGCGTGGTTCACCCGGTATTTCTCAAACTCGTTGGTCCACTTTTCTTTGACCATGTCCTCATCGTGCCATGTCGGCTGCGTTGCAGGATATCCGACTTTTTGCATGAGAAACGTGGTTTGACCGGTCTGAGAAGTCTTGAGACCCACGATCAAAAGTGTGTCGGGAACACCATCACCGTCCGTTGTCAGCGGTCGCTTCCAGACCTCTCGTCCTGTTTCTCTTCTTCCGGCCTCTGGGGCTATCCAATTCTCCGGCCCGCAGCCCCAGAATGTGCCGACGGCGGACGGGACAGACCTCTGGACGTCGGACTCGGCGATCCAATACCATTGGCCGTCCTGCATAAGACACTCAAGCTCAAAATACGGCGTGTCGTCTTTGGCAATTGCGGACGTCCGGTATCGGGTAGACTGGCAAGGGATAGCCCCTGATAGTCGTTGCCGCGCGAACTGCAGGTCAATGTTGTGTAATCCAGCTCATCGGACGCCTTGATCTGAGCGAGTATATCTGAGCCTGCGATGCTGTCATCGTCAGGGTGGTCACCACTAGGCACTTTGCGCTTCCTGCCAAGGAGCTGGTTACAGAGGGACTTCTTGGTCCATCCACGTCGTGCCAATTCTCGACCGATAGTGAAGCGTGACACCACGATGGTGGCATCTTTGCTGTGGAGGGAGTCTGCCATGGCTTGCTTGCTCATCCAAGGGTCACGATCTAGTTCATTCTTCAACGCCAGCCACATATTCTCGGTCACTTCTCGCGGGCGACCAGGCCTAGGAATACTGACGATACGGCTATGTTTGAGTATCTTGGCTCAGGCGGTACGGATGGTTCGGGTAAGGCGACGATTATTCTCGCTATTTCTATGTCGCTGACGGCTTTCACGCCCTGCAACTTTTTGATGATGAGATTCTCGAGTTCTGTCCGCTGGACCTTCGACAACTTGGGTGCCTTGTGTGGGATGGCATGCCTGGACTGACTTGCGATCACCAGGGGCACTGCTGCGGGATAAATGATGGTCCGGCCGCCTGGTAAGTGCTGCCGTTCCTGGAAGACACCTCGCTGCGGGCTACCCTCAGCCGCAGAATGTCGACAAGCTGCGGGTTCTGTTCGCAATATCACGACCGACCGACGGATATCAAATTCAATACGCAGTACCAGACAGCGATACGGCTATCGACAGTACTCGACATGGCTCCATCAGGATTGTCGGCCTTGTTCAGTCGAATGAAGCGGGTTCGGGAGCCCCGCACTAGGTCGGGGACTGTGGAGCACCCGCAAGGCTTGGAGGTTGTCTCCGAGGGGGACAATCCGGTCGCCGAGTACGCACCATCTACGTCCCTACTCCTTCCTGTCTCACATCGGCAGCATCGTCGCACTGCACGGCCTCAACGGCCACCGGGAGAAAACATGGACGGCGGAAAATGGCGTCCACTGGCTCCGAGACCTCCTCCCTGAGGATCTCCCAGAAGCCCGCATCCTCTGCTGGGGCTACGACGCGAATACGCATGCTTCTGATCGAGTGACCTGGCAGTATCTCTACGACCACGCGAGAACCTTGGTGTCGGACTTGTGTAGAAAGCGCAAAATGACGAATGTGAGTGCGCACGAGTTGTCATCTGCACGGATACTGAGACGACTATCCAGTCGATCGACCGACCGATCATCTTCGTCGCCCACAGCCTGGGAGGGCTCGTCCTCAAGAGTGTAGGCCCATCCGCTAGAGTGTACCTACGAAATCTTCGTTGACTGGCAACGCTAGGCTCTTATCCACTCCGACGCCGCTCGGGAGGGCGCCTTGGCCGAACACCGATCGATCAAACTGTCGACACATGGAATTCTGTTCATGGGAACTCCTCATCAAGGCGGGAACGGCGTGCAGCTGGGGCGCGTTCTCGCCAATGTAGCGTCTCTTGTCGTGGCAGCAGACGACCGGCTTCTGAAGCACCTTGAGCGGGATTCAGAATGGTTGCTGCAGCAGCTAGGGCAATACGGACCGATCAGCAACGACTTTGTGACAAAGTTTGCCTACGAGGAATATGCGACTCCAACCGTCCTGGGACACAGCATCATGGTTCGTGTATCTACCGCCGTCGTTTTACACTGGCATTAAGCATAAGTAGGTGGTTCCAAAGGCATCGGCAGTCGTTCCAGGACACGCAGACGCCGAGCCGATCGTCATCCACGCAAATCACACCTCCATGGTCCGATATCTATCAAGGCAAGATGTGGGTTACGTGACAGTGTCGGAACACCTGCAGATCATGGCCAAGGATGCCACAGGCAATGTCCAACAACGATGGGAGGCAGAAGCAAGAGTAGATAACGGTAGGGACGCCTAACTATGGGTCATAGTTAAATCTTAATTGACGGTGTATATCACCAGCGCGAGGCAACGTCAACCGTTTCACCCTTTCTCTGAGCCTGTCGGGAGCGACTGGAGTAAGCCACTTTGTTGCTAGAGAAGATGAGCTTGCCTGGATGCACGAAAAGCTAGGCAGGTCACCGGGGCGCCAGACTGTTGTCGTGCATGGCCTGGGTGGCATGGGCAAGACGCAGCTCGCCATCGCATACATGAAGCGGCACCGAAATGACTATTCCGCATCGATCTGGCTGAATGCAAGAGATGAAACATCATTGAACCAGAGCTTCCGAATTGCAGCAATGAGGATTTCTCGAGAGTACCCTGATCTGAGCTACATGCAGAGCGCGGTTTCGGACAAAGATGGCGATGCATCGCTGGCCGTCAAGAGGTGGCTGGATGAACCGAGGAATGACCGATGGCTGTTGATCTATGACAACTATGACCATCCCCAAATGGGAGGTGATACCGGGGAGGTGCCAGTCGGGGACGGTGGCAATCCAGGCCGACTTGGCGAGGTGAATAAACAAGCACCAGAGGGCTACGATATTCGCCAGCACCTCCCAGATACAGATCAAGGAGCAGTCATTGTGACGACGCGATCATCAACAGTCCAGATCGGGGAGCTTCTGCGATTGCAAAAATTGTGCAAGATAGAAGACAGTCTTCGCATTCTGGAGACAACTTCGGGCCGGAAAGGAGCCCAAGACGGTACGTGGCTATGCCTCGACCTCGGTGTATGCGCGCGATCCTGACAAGTTCTGCCACATGATAGATGCTTCCGCTGTTGCCCTTGCCCGCAAACTCGACGGTCTACCGCTCGCCCCCACGCGCTCTCGTAATATTGCAAGTATTGTCCCCACGATGTCGAGACCTGCGTTAGATATGTACCAGCAGTTGCAGAAGCTGAGCCCGCAGCTCCTTACGTACGAGAATCGTGCCATGTACTCGACCTGGAACATCTCATTTGAGAGCATTCGCCAACGGAACGAATCCGCGGCGATGCTGCTGCGACTATGGGCATTTTTCGGCAACGAAGACTTGTGGTACGAGTTGCTACGGCGAGGAGGTACAGAGCATGGGCCGAAGTGGCTCCGAGATCTTACAGAGACCCGGCTTACATTTGACCATGGCATGCGGGTGCTCTCCAGTCACGGACTCATAGAATCACATTCAACAGCGGCGCAAAAGGGGTCTGAGTCAGGTGGCTACAACGTACACGCTTGTGTACATTCATGGATGATACACGTTCTAAACCCCCCGAAAGCGCAAGGCCTCGCAGCACTAGCAATGAAGTGTACCAGTCTGCATGTGCCGATAAAGGACACTCCGGAGTACTGGTTGATTCAACGCCGACTTGTGCTTCATGCTGATCGATGCCGTCAATTGCTAGGCGAGCTTGATAACGAAGGTAGTGCCTTGATATCGGAAGTCCTTGGAAACCTCTACGTGGACCAAGGGCGGTTCAGGGAGGCCGAGGCCATGTACGAGCGGGCTTTGCAAGGCAAAGAGAAGGCGTGGGGACCAGAGCACACGTCGACGCTCGATACAGTTAACAATCTCGCAATCCTCTATAAGGACCAAGGGCGGGCTAAGGAGGCCGAGGCCATGCACGAGCGGG